>ML787476.1:672892-690421 GCA_009831015.1 Picea engelmannii | reverse complement strand
ATATTTTGTTAAAAAAATACATACACTGATTTCCTATGTTACACATTGGATATAGCACAAAAATTAGAAGTCAAAAATAAACTAATATAGAGTCAAAGGGAAACTCATCGCTATAGTCCCAGGCCTTTGGTAGGGACTAATAACAAAGATGTTAGATTTGATCGTAAATAAAAAACTTTATTTTTCCTCTACACCAGATTATAGGCAACGACGTCAATGGATAGGTGTGCATCAACCTACGAGGCTATGACAGAGTAGAGAAAATAGAATGACGTCTCAGAGCGGGGGTTTCAATACTCTCCTTGGGATCTACCAAAAGGGTATAGTACCATGGATTGTCTTCGGAGGTCACATGCATATTCTTTCTCAAGGTCCTTGTACCTCTCGATGGGTTGTAGGATCTTTAGAGATCCCTTCTAGAAGATACCTATAGCCAACCAGGGTTGGTCTCCAGTAAGTGTTTTACAAGTGTAGGGATCGCAGTACAACCCCTATTAGACTTTTAAACAAATGTAGGTGTATCCAATTCCCAACGCTGTGGATGACGTTGTCCTAGATTATGTAGAGTACGACAAGGATAGGGAGGAGGTTTTTCTCTCTGACATAGATTTTCTTTGCATGTAATTATTGAAATGGGTGGTAGACTTGCTAGATCTTCCTTCATTGGATCTTAATGGAATGGAAAATATTCATGTGGCTGCCCCTAGGCAGGATAAATGCTCCTTGTAGAGTGGGTACAAGGATTTTTCATCTGGCTTGGCTGTCATTTCAATTGCTAAGAATGTTTCTTTCAAGTCTAAAGATGATATCCAATCACCACTTTTGCATGCACCAATTTTCTCATTTGCTTCTAAGTATGCAACTGAAATTTCTATAAGGGGATCTAAGGAGGGTGTTATGGTGGGTGAACGTTCAGCTTCCAGGAAAAGGAAACATCATTGTTGGAAGGTCTGCAAGGAAAATCACAGAATGGTCATATGGACATATGTATTCTTGGACGAGATCCCAGACATGCTCGTTAAGATGACAATTGGACGTTTTTGTGGGAAGATGGTTTCGACATCACCTTTGCAAAAGTGGTTAGACGCAAATTGGGTTGGAATAATTGGATATTCTCCCGAGTTCCATGCCTTGGCCAGACACTGACTTTGTTTTAAATTCAAATCCAATGTAGATATGATGGAATTTTTTAATAGAACATGGGCCTAGGGTCCTTTGGGCTTGGCACTAAAAGAATGGGCCATTACCTTTGACCCTATGAGAGATTCCATGGCTCCCTCTAAGGTTTTGACTATTCCACCAAATATGTTGATGGTATTATGGGAAGACATTATAATGGAGTCAATTGGTAATAAAATCAATCATTCTGTTTTCTACAAGCCGGGTGGAAACAAAAGACAGACTGGAGATGGGTCTAGATCCAAGTGGAGGTAGACCTTAGAGACAGGCTTTTAGATGAAATAAAACTAGTCTAGAGCGATTTCACTTGGGTCCAATGGATAGACTACTGGAAAGTTTCGTTTTGATGTTTTGGTTTCCATATGGTGGGTCATTTGCAGGCTCAATGCTACAGACCACCTTCTTCTTTTCCTTCATTCTAGAGGATGTGGAAATGAAAGGCTAGTTCGAGTGATTATGGCTCTCTCAAGCACAAGGAAGTGGTTGGGAAAACTCCAAATGAGGCTTCTTGTTCGGTAGAATAATCTCCTATCAAGTCTTTAGGTGTGGGTAATATTTCTGATTCCTCTCTCTCCGCTTCGATTCCCTCTTCGTCTGATTATCACAAGTCTTTGGTACCCCCTGTTCCTCCCCCATTGGATAATGGGGTTGACTTCGAAAACAAGTCTTCCAAGGTTCCAAGGAATCTTTCCCCACCAACCTATTCCCCCCTTCCTTAGCGATCCACGGTCCCTTTCTCCCCCCCTTGTCCCCATTCTCCTAAGCATTGTACCCCCTCGTCGTCCCTTTCTGTTCCATCCAAAAGTGATGATATTTCGATGAATTTGGAATCCTTTACGTCTAACATTAAGTATTCCTACCTCCTCCATTCTCAAGTTAAGAAAAAATTTGAGGAGGTTTGTCTTGGACGGTTGGCTATGGAAAAATGAGAGGTGGTACATGCGGGTAGAAAATCTCGCCTTTCTTTAGCACAATTACAGGCGGACAAAGAAATCAGATGTGGTAAATAATCAACAGTCACTTAGGCCCTTAGAGCAAGGAAAGCCCATGAAAAAATGACCCAATGATTATTTTCTCTCTTAATGTTCAGGGAGTGGGGGGGCACTCCAAGCAAAATGCCCGAAAACAACTTATATCTTCGAGTAGGCCAGATGCCATTCTTTTACAATAAACTATGTGTAGTGGGGAGAAAGAAATAGAGACTCTCATGCATTGGTTAAAGGATTGGGATTTTTGTACCTGTGACCTAGAGGGGCTCTCTGGGCATTTACTATATGCGTGGAGTCCAAAGCTTAAATCTCTTTCCTTGTCTTTGCTCCCCTCTGGAATTGTGTTGGACTTGCTGGACTTTGATTCAAGTGCTTCTTTTAGAATTATCAATATGTACGAACCTTATGCTAATCGAATTCCTTTCTTAACCGACCTAAGCAACAATGGATTTATTTCCACTCAAAACCTTATTATAGGAGGGATTTGAATTTTTCCCTCTTGTTGGAAGAAGTTTGGGGAGAGAACCCTAGGTATGACCTCCAAGAAAGTTTTTTCTCTCATTGGATTGAATGTCACCACCTAATTGACTTACTGCCTCAAAGGTTATCTCAAAAATGGTGAAATGGAAGAAAGGGCCCTATTCTAATGTCTTGACTGTTTCTTAATCTCCAAGGATCTGTCAGCAAGACCGTGGGTTCTCAAATCCAAAATGTTGGTAGGTGGTCTATCAGATCATATACCAATTGCGATAGGAGTTGCTTCAAAAGGACCAAAGCCTCCCACCCATTTTAAATTCATTCATAGATGGATTTTAGAAGAAGACTACAAATGCTTGATTCACTCAATTTGAAAATCCCTAGAAGATAATCTGGAGAGCTCTTATGTGTTCCAATTTGCGAAGAACTTGGCGAGGGACAAAAATGAATCTATCGCTTGGGATAAGAATAATAATGCTAATGCAAAGGATTTGTTGTCCAGTGTGGAAGCAAAGATAGGTGAATTATTGATTGCTAACTCGACCTATTCTCTCTCCAGTGAGGAGGAATCGACTCTAGGCGATCTACTGAAATAAATAAATAAATATATATATATATATATATATATATATATATATATATATATATTGGACGAAGAGGAGGCTCAGTGACAATTAAGAAGTAGAGTAGTATGGTTGAAGGAAGGTGATGACAACATATTTTTTTTTCACAATTTCGATAATCAAAGAAGAATCATTAACACTATATTAGAAATTAAAGATCCTAATGGCTCTCGGGTTTCTTCTTTTGAGGGAATCACAAAGGATGGAGGAAATTTTTTCTCTTTCCTCTTTAGAAGCCCGCTAGGATGCCCCATTTCTGAAATTCTCAAGGTGGTCAAAATCTCCCCTAGATTTATTAATGAGGATTTGAATGCTTCCCTCCAAGAAGATATCTCTAAGAAGATCCTGGATACTCTCTCTTCTTTCCAGAAATGTAAAAGCCCTGGCCCAAATGGTTTTACAGTAGATTTTTTTCTTGGTTTTTAGAACTTCCTAAAGTCTGACATTTTAAAAGTTGTCTTAGAATCTCAACAAATGGGGAAGATTCTGGGTTCTCTTAATAAAACCTTTCTCGCTCTCTTTCTCAAGAAGAAATCTTCTGAGACCTTTGATGATTATTGTCCCATTTCCCATTGTAATATTTTCTACAAGCTAATTTCCAAAATTATTGCAAACCACCTTAAACCTATCCTCAACAGTCTAATCTCTAAGGAACAATTCAACTTCCTCTTCAAAATACAGATTCACAATGCAATTTCTCTCACCCAAGAGGCACTTCACTCCATCAAATCCAAAAATATTCCTTCCTTGGTGTTGGAACTAGATTTACCCAAAGTGCATGGCAGACCAAATTGGACCTTTATCCGTCTTGCTTTGATCCAAATAGGGATGAACCTACTCACAATGAATTGGATAATGGCTTGCATTGAATCCCCTTCTTTCACAATTTTAATCAATGGGTCTCCCTCTCCTTTTTTCCGCTCCTCAAGAGGCATATGCCAAGGATTCCCCCTGGCTCCTTTCTTGTGTATTTTAATTGTGGAGGGTCTAAGAAGACTGGTAAACCAAGCCCAAAGGGAAGGAAATTTAAAATGCCTTAAGAACACCTCTTCTGAAGTATTGTCCCACCTTCTTTCTGTTGACGATGTAATTATTTTCGGTGCAGGTTCTTTAGAGGATTTTATATCTCTCAAAAAGGTTTTCAATGATTTCTATGAAGCTTCAGGCATGCAAATACAATTTCCGAAATCTAATTTGTATACACATGTTATCCCAACAAATGTATTGGTTCAAATGGATGATATCAGTCCATTTTCAAGGCAAGGAATAGATGATGGTTTCAAGTACCTTGGTTTCAATTTGAAACCTAATTCATATGGTTATGGAGACTTTCTTTGGATGGTTAAAATAATTCAAGCAAGAATTATGAATTGGGCTCATGGATGGCTTTCTAGAGGAGGTAGGCTTGTACTCTTAAAGTCTTTTTTAAGAAATATCCCCATTTACTGGGCTACTATAGCCAACATTCCAAGTGGTATCCTCGCCAAGATTCATAAGATCTTCTTTCACTTTTTATGGGTTAGTAAAAGAGAATTTGGTGGCATTCCCTTGGTAAAATGGGATTGATTGTTGATGCCTAAGGATATAAGGGGATGGGACATCAAGAATAATTTTTACTTTTGTAAATCACCAGATGCTAAAAGTTTGTGGAGGTTAATCCATACTTCCATGCTATGGGGAGGTTAATCCATACTTCCATGCTATCGAGGCCTAATATGTGGTGAATATATACAATGATGAATATTATCTATGTGTTGCATACATAATGCGTGAATATTTATCTCTACGGGTGAATTGATATCTCTACAATGAATAGATGTCGTGAATACATTCTACGGGTCTACGGTGAATCTGATTTGCGGTAAATCTGATCTGTTGTAACTAAATCCCATTTGTGACTATTCAAACCTTGTCGTGAATCATCCGCACAAGTTTCTTATTTATTCATTTTTCTTTTCAATATGAGTAATACATTGTTGATACCTAAATCTAATAGAGGAAGGCCTAACATAGTAGCCCTAGATAGTCTACATGAATATATAGAATCAATAGAAAAACTTAGAGAAGAGAGAGAAGACAAACTTCAAAGTGAGTTAGTAGCAATGCTTGATAATAAATTTAGATCCTTAGAAGATAATATTCAGAGATAGATAGACATTAAACTATTGGGGTTTGAGACTCAATTGCAGAAAATGGAGGCTAGATTACAAGAAATAGAAAAAAACAATCAAGGCTGGAAGAAGAGGTCGAAGAAAATAACAATCTTAGGGATAAGATTAAAGAGCTAGAAGAAAAACTAATTAACAATTTGGTCCTAAATAGTGTGGAACACAAATTGGATATCAAACCTATCAAAGAGGAAATGAATAAACTCACAGAGTTAGACCATGAGCGTAACAAAAGAGCTTTGAACCTCATAATGTTTGGTATAAAATAACAAAAACACGAGGACACATTAGCAATAGTCAAGGATAAATTAAAAAATAAATCACAAATTGAAACAACTAGCCTTATAGAAGCAAAAATGTTGGAAAAATTAACTGAACATAAAGATAGGTTGATTCAAGCTATGGTAACCTCTAATGCCCATAAATATGACATACTTAGTAAAACTCCGAGCTTAAAAGGGTCTGGAATATTTATAAATGAAATCCTCATTCTAGAAGATCAAGCTAAATTAAGGAAGGAGGTTCAAAAGGTAAAGGAAACCAGAGAGGAAGGAAAATAGACAATAATTAGGAACCGAAAAGCTATTATTAGGGATAGAGACCAAAAGGATAACAATAAATAACAATTTGAGAGAGTTTGAATCCTAACCTTCTAAGTCATCAAAACTTTAATGATCTTGGAACGCTTTTTTTAATGCTTTTGAAACATCGAAATAACATTTAAAAAAAATCCAAGTAATCTCTTACTTTTCTTAAGGTTCGATAGACCAATTTTAATCTCAGTAAACATTAACCACCATCATCATCATCATTATTATAATTTTTTTATGTTTATATCTATATTTAATTAACATATAATATTATTATTATAAATATTTTTTTAAATTAACATATAAAATTATCTATATGATAATGTTTCTATCAAATTGAATCTTTGAATCTTAAATACACCTCGATATTCGATATTCTCAATGTAATAAAAAATTTCTTGCTATTCAAAAATACAAGATAAACTAATATATATAATTATTCAATTTTGTTAATTTTTAATATCCTACTTTGTAAAAGTTATCACTAGCTTGTCAATTTTTTGTACTTTGAAATCATACTTGTACCTTAGATTTACGATTTACCATATTATTGATGATAACTTTGATTTTTACGGGAGTTTGATATTTTTTAACTTGAAGTGGTTAGGTTTTTTTTCATATTTTTTTTTTTTTGGTCAAAAGTTGGTTTTATAGGACTAGAAACTATGTTTATTAATTTTTATTTGGCTTTTGAACAGTTGAGTTTGATACACCACGTGTAGTTCCCGACATAGAGGATGAGGGTCGAGAGCATTACTTTAAGTTCTTTCGACATACTTGCTCGACCAAGCAAAGGCATGCTCCTTTGTTGCAAATCGAATCCAAATATGTTTAGTGCCTCTATATTCTCTCACAACAATGAGACATTGTTTATAAAATAAATTGTTAATATTGAAACTTGTCTAACAACCATGGGACATTATTTATAAAAAACATTGTTAATACAGAAAAAAAAATTGTTTGACAAGATCAAAGTATTTACAAAGAAATTTGTTTGACAAGATCAAAGTATTTACAAATATTGTTGGTATATTTCAATCCCAAACAACCCTGCACTCTTTGATGGAAGCATTTACCAATACATTGGATTAATATGTGCCTCTTTGCCTACTATTCCTCACCTTCCATTGCATCTGATGAAGCTGAAACAATCCACAACACATAACCCTTACAATAAATAAGGTTGGATCCTCCACTTTATTTTCTTTAAGTGGGGGCACCTTTCAGATTCCCTTTCCCAATTTCATTCTATGTTTATTCTTTCTTCTTCATTGTTCACCCACGAGTTGAGCAATTCTATAACTTGATAAAGTAGGTTTTAAAGTAGAAAGAAACCAAAATTTAAGATTAAATGTGACATAATGTGTAAGTGAAATAACACACAATGAACACATACACGATGATGATGTTGTATGCACTTTAAATCACATTGATTTAAAAGTTTACTATATTGCAACATAGTTTCGTTTCACTTTTTATTATAGGAAATTTGGTCCAAAAATGTGTCTCCTAAAGAAATTATAAACATTAAGTTTTATATACGACATTACTTCACATTGATTTAAAAGTTTACTATATTACAACACAGTTTCGTTTCACTATTATAGGAAATTTGGTCCAAAAATGTGTCTCCTAAAGAAATTATAAACATTAAGTTTTATATACGACATTACTTCACATTGATTTAAAAGTTTACTATATTGCAACACAGTTTCGTTTCACTTTTTTATTATAAGAAATTTGGTCCAAAAATGTGTCTCCTAACGAAATTATAAACATTAAGTTCTATATACAACATTACTTAACCTAAAATTACTAGGTGAAAGTAAAAAATTAATAATTACAATTTTATAATCTTGTAAAAGATATCATATAATATTAATATATAATAATAATGTAAGTATAATAAATAATATATTATTAACATATAATATATAAAAATAATAATATATAATATATAATGGAAACTAAATTATTATTAATATATAAAAATAATGTAAGTATTAGTTATATAAAATATTATATATTAAGTGTTTCAAAGAGATTTATCGTCCCAAGATGATCTCATCAAACTCTTAACCAAGGTGAGGTGCATGTATGGTTAATATTGCCAAATATAAACACAACACATAATCATTCTTGACTTTTATATGTACATCTCAACAATTATCATCGACTTAATCCTTTGAAATTTTATTGGTTATTGAATCTCCGACTCAACAAGCATAGTTTTTCTTATTAAACCCATTTAGCCCTAAATTTCTTATAGTGTAAGTTCTAATGTTGTCCTTTGTCTAAGATGTTATTCCCTTCAAGAGATTATATCATTGTCCTTGGCATGAGATGCAATTCCTTTGGACAAACTATAACATTGTCTTTCCTCTAATATGAAATTTCGTTAGATTGAGTGACCTTGCATACTTTGTAGTTTCGATTATAGATCCCTCTTTAATGACATTTGAGAGAGCCTAGCACTCATGATGTTCTTATCTAGACTCTCTTGTAAGCATTTGTTGGATCCTTATAGCCACCATTGTAAACTAATCAGAGATCGATCAAGTGCATGACTATAGGAACAATGTTGAAGAGATGTCCATTTACAAGAATTATATAACACATTACGTATAGATATGAGGGTTTAAGACCAAAGTTGTTTCCCACTATGTGGCATTTATTGTTTTTAGTTAGCGCAGTGCTTGCACATGATAGAGGTTGTATCCTTTCAATCTTACGATAAGGTTGTAGGGGTTTGACTAAATGGCCACCTTGTCATATGAAACTACTATTTTGGAAATCATGTGCAAGGAATTAGAGATCAAGGAGATAGAAAAAATTGTTCCTCCCAAGGTTTCATAGAAGATCATCCCAAAGGTGATACACAAGGTAATGAAATCAGTCTTGGTGAATTTCTTATTGATATTGATCAAAGTTATGAATATGTTTTGGTTTGTGAAAATTTGAAAAAGCACACATCATTTGGATTTTTTGAGGGGCATACACCATGAGAGGCTATGATTAAATCCTATGCCAAAAGAGGCCTAGGGACCCCGTGGATGCATTTGCACAAATAAACACAACTTAACTAATGGTTTTTTTAATAGTTCATTTACTAAAGAGACTCACTGCTTTGAAGTGTTTTCTCACGGGCCTTAGATGTATCAAAACAAATTAATCTTATTTGATAAGTGGCATGGAGAATTCTCATTTGTAAAAGATTTTCTATTCTATTGTCCAGTCTAGGTAGAATTCCCAAGTATCACCTTACAATATTGGGATTTTTTAGGATGTACTTTTGTGCCAATTAACAATTTCATTTCCCATGAACCCACCCAGTGATTTAACCCACACCCTCAAAAGAGGGTTTGTTTCAAGGTCAATATCTCCAAATATTTAAACCATTGTGATAATGCATGTTTTAGGTCCCAAATCACACACCATAAGATTAATAATTTCTCCATGTTGGTGAAAATGATGTCCCTATCCCCAAAGTTTTTGAAAACCTAGGTTGGACCCCTCAAGCCTCACCCTAATTCGAAAATGATGGATGGAAAAAGGTCATGAAAATGGGAGAAAATCTCCATGATCAATAGCTTGAGCCTCCCATCAAGCTCATAAGTCCCAACCAACTCCCTAGGTTGACCTTGGTCTGTCCCATAAGAAGCCTTCAAGTTCTGTGGTGGTTAGAGACCCTCCTAGTAATTCCAATCCACTACCTAATAGAGAAATGGGGCTCATCAGGCCTAGGCTTCAATCCCATGAGTAGGCACTTCTTAGTCAACTCCTAATGTTGAAGATCCACATAAAGGGACCAAAAAAATAATCTTAAATGATTGGTTCCCACCCACACTACAAAATGTGACCTCTCCAAACCCCTTTGACATATTAATGAGTGGGGAAGAGAAAAATATGTTGGATTATGACCAAGACAATTCATAATGAAGGTAGAGTCAATGAATGTATGAGCCTTACATATCCATGTCACAAACCCATGGTCCAAAAATAAAAAATACAGTTTCAGAACTTGACGTTCTTTATTTAAAAGAAGTTAAGATTGTTGGTTTTATGCTAAAGTCACCCCTTATGGTAATATGGGAAATTTTTGTGGTTTTTATACTATGTTGAAAGTAAAGGAAAGGTTGTAACCTTAACTTCTCTAGGGTTGGTGGAAATAATTTTTCAACATGGGATTAATCCATTGAATTGTATTGCATAGACGATATTTGATTCAAAAGTATATGTGTTAGGTCTGACCAATATCTATGCTCCAAATGATGTAGATGAAATGGAAACCTTATGGGATTCACTAATCAAGGATTTGCTCGATGTTTGTTTGCTAATTTGTGGTGATATCAACAATGTCAAGACTCAAGAGGAAAAGGGGGGTCTATTATTTTCCCACATGTCTCCAAGAGAGAAATTGGCATGGAGTGGCCTCAAGGACAAACCTAGAGCATATAGCTCCAAAAAATTTCATCATAAAGACTCTCTTGATTCCAGGAAGGTAACAAGAGAGTGCTTAAAATAATATACAGAGCCATTCTTTTTGAGAAAAAAAGTATTTTTTGAGCATGAAGGTAGAAGGATGGTGCAAGTCTTAGGAGAGCTCACCTTGTTTGATCACCAACCCATTGTTTTGTCAATTTCTTGGGGCTTAGTTAAACCCACCACCATGGATCCAAGGCTAATGATGAACTATTGGTTTATCCATTTGAAGCATGCATTATGTATTGTAGTTGTCGACTTGTATGGGAATTTTATACCTCAATTGAGAGGAGATAGAGGGAAGATCTTGTGGTGGGAAGATGTCACTTGGTGAGTCATGACATTTTTACAAGGGTATGGTAGAGAGCTAGTGGTTGTTATAAGAAGAAAAATAATTTCATCGATAAGGAGGTGGAGAAAGTTTCAAGTATCACAATTTAGCCCCTTCTATGAGAAATTACAAACTAGAGCATCCATGTTGAGGCATTTTTCAAAGTTGAGGAAACCTATAAAGAAAAAGGAGATCAAATTTTATCTCATATTCATTTGCTCAATAAGGGAAAAAACCCCACAAATTCCTTCTTTAAATACCTAGCCTCTAAATAAGTGGACGAGTGAATAAAATCCCTCATGATTGTAGAAGAAATAATCATAGGTCAAACAAATATTGAAAAATAATTCATCAATCATATAAAATGGTTTTCCAAACTCAACTATAGTATGATATATGAAAGGATGTTGGCCATGTAAACCTATATTGATTTAGTCCTAAAAAATATGACAAGTGAGTGACAAAGATTATGTGAGCAAGGGATGATGCTGGATGAATTGACCATTTCTTTAAAGGAACTGGTTGATGATAAATCTCTTGGCCTTAAAACCCACTCGTGTGAGTTTTACAAAGACACATGGAATCTCATGGCACTAGATTTTCTCCAAGTATAGAAAGAGGTTATTAAGTGTGAGAACTAGTTCATCACACTTCTAGATCTTCTTGATTAATTCGGTCGGTAGTCAATAGTCGACTGAGATGTTGATTGGGAAATTGATTGGGTGGTTTAGTCAACCAAGGTAGTCGAATGGTGTGTAGGTCAAAGTAAAAAGGAAGGAGTTCAAGGCACACCCTAGCCAATCAAAGCTGACTATGTCTTCCCCACTTTAAGGGAGTTAGTTATGATTTGGGGATCTATATAGATGGCCTTATGTATAATCTATCATGTAAGTTTTATGAAGTGTATTGTGTTTCTATATATGTTGAGATATGTTCAATTGTGCTTCAGTGTTGTAATGGTGTCTTTAGACACCACCTCTTCTTGGAATGTCCAAATCTTTATATATATATATATATATATATATATATATATATATATATATATTCATTGGTTCTCTAGAATGGGATCAATTTATTGGTTTGAGACATAACATGTTGTCTATAATTCCTTTGGAGGTTTTTGCTTGCACATGCTCCTATTGAGTTGGATCTCTCTAGTAGATTGAATCAAGGTTTTGACTTAAAGACTAAATCATGGTTTAGATTGGTAGATCATGAGTTCCAAGTAAGAGCATATGGCTATGAACGATCACAATTGTGGTATGTGGGCACTAGATGTGGAAATTATATTGAAGAGTAAAACACTTTGGCAACTTACAAAGACTATGGTTCCAGATCCAAAGGATGATCAATAGAATTTTATCATCAATGAGAAGGAGGATGGGGCTATAGGAGTTATAATGACCTACATCTCTAGGGTGATTTGCTTTTGTATGAGTCAAATCGACTATTCGAATGAAGTCTAGGAGAAGTTGAAGAATCTATTTGACAAGACCAATGAAAGTCAAGTTATCCATATTGATAAACAATTTATCTCACTTGATCCCCAATCCTTTGAAAGGATTGGATATTATTTGGCTCATGTGAAGGAGCTACAATTGAAATTGGGTAAATGCAGAAAATATTTTCCTAGGAAATATGGTTAGCTTATTTAATTTATCTTGATGAATTTGAAGGAACCTTATGATGTATTATGTTCATAATTGCATGCTAGTTGGGCTTCAAAAAAAGAAGATGGTAAGGATTATTCCTTTGATTATTTCTATTCTTTGCTAATTAGGGCACATGAAAAATTACTTGATGAAGGGTAACTTGAAGTTAAGCAACATGCCCATTTTCTTAAGGGAAAATGATGACAAAAGTATAGAGAAAGAGATCGAGAATGCAATCAGGATAAATAATTATATTGGTAGGTGTAAATATGGTGTCTCATTTATTCCATACCACTCATCTTAAGGAAGTGGGAAACACTAAATTTGTTTGGTCTCCTAACTTATTCCTTGTGCATAGGTGGGATTGGAAATTTGGGTATGCAAGTCATCTAAAAAAGGTTAAGTGGCGACCACTTAGACCTCTCCTTACTTGATTTCTTCTTTTTTTTATCTTTTTACCAAGTTCTCCCTTTTGATTTCATTTCCTTCACCTTGTTGTTCACCTTCGTGCTTTTCATTATGTATGGTGTTTTACTCATGTTTCATTTAGTGTTTAGTCTTCTTGCCTCATGCCTTGTCTTAGAAACCCCATATTTTTGGTAGGTGTAAGGATGGCAGCTTATTTATTCCATTCCACTCATCTCAAGGAAGAGGGAAACCCCAATTTTGTTTGGTCTCCTCACTTCTTCCTTATGCATGGGCTGACATGCCAATTTGTGCTTGCAATTAATATCCAAAAAGTTAAGTGGTGACCACTTAGGCCTCTCCTTACTTGACAAGTTTATTTTATTTTTACAAAGCACTTCCTTGTGGTTTCATTTCCTTTTCCTTCTTTTTTTCCTTGATCTTCCTCTTCTCATCCTGCATGGATCTTGGCTTATGTTTCATTCAATGTTTGGTGTTCTTTCCTTATGGCATGTCTTGTAAACCCCTAATTTTTGGTAGGCGTAAGGATGATGGCTTGCTTATTCCATGCCATTCGTATCAAGGAAGAGGGAAACCCCAATTTCATTTATACTCCTCACTTCTTCCTTGTGCATGGACCAACGTGTCAATTTGGGCTTCCAAGTCATCTAAAAAAAGTTAAGTGGTGACCACTTAGAACTCTCCTTACTTGAAAATTTTATTTTCCTTTTACCAAGTGCTCCCTTTTGGTTTCATTTCTTCCACCTTATTGTTCACCTCCATCTTCCTCTTCTCATTTTGCATGGTGTTTTCCTTGTGTTTCATTTAGTGTTTGGTGCTCTTTCCTTGTGGCTTGTCTTGGAAACCCCATATTTTTGTAGGTATAAGGATGGTGGCTCATTTATTCCATGACACTCATCTCAAGGAAGAGGGAAAACCCAATTTCATTTGGTCTCTTTAATTATTCTTTGTGCATGGGTCGATATACCAATTTGGGCTTCCAAGTTGTAATAAAAAAATGGTAACCACTTGGATCTCTCCTTTTGACAATTTTGTTGTCTTTTTACGAGACACTCCCTTGTGGTTCATTGCCTCCATGTTGTTGTTTTCCTTCATCTCCCCCTTCTGATTTTGCAAGGCACTTTGTCTTGTGTTTCATTTAGTGTTTGGTCTTCTTTCCTTGTTGCATGTCTTGGAAACCCCATCTTTTTGGTAGGTGTAAGGATGGTGGCTCATTTATTCTATTTCATTTGTCTCAAGGAAGAGGGAAAACCCAATTTTGTTTAATCTCCTCCCTTTTTCCTTGTGCATGGGACGACATGTCAATTTGGGTTGGAAAGTTGTCTCAAAAATTTAAGTGGTGACCACTTAGACGTCTCCTTACTTGACAATTTTGTTGTATTTTTACCAAGTGCTTCCTTGTGGTTTTTCTTCCTTCACCTTATTTTTCTCCTTTGTATTCCTCTTCTTGTTCTACATGGTGTTTTACTTATGCTTCATTTAGTGTTTGGTCTTATTACCTCACAAATTATCTCGGAAACCCCATATTTTTGGTGGGTGTAAGGATGGTGGTTCGTTTATTCCATGTCACTCCTCTTGAGGAACAGGGAAACCCCAATTTCATTTGTATCCTCGTTTATTCCTTATACATGGGTGGGCATGCCAATTTGGGCTTCCAAGTTGTCTAAAAAATCATTATGTTAAATGGTGACCACTTAGACCTCTCCTTATTTGACAATTTTGTTATCTTTTTACTAAGTGCTCCCTTGTGGTCTCATTGCCTCCACCTTGTTCTTTTCCTTCATCTTCCTCTTCTCATTCTTCATGGTGTTTTCCTTGTGTTTCATTCCATGTTTAGTCTTCTTTCCTTGTGACTTGTCTTGACAACATTATATTTTTGGTAGGTGTAAATATGGTGGCTCATTTATTCCATTCTACTCACCTCAAGGAAGTGGGAAAGTCCAAATTCATCTAGTCTCCCAACTTCTTCCTTGTGCATGAGTGGACTTGCTAATTTGGTCTTGCAAGTTTTCACAATAAAGTTAAGTGGTGACCACTTAGACCTCTCCTTGAAAATTTTGTTGTCTTTTTATCAAGTTCTCCCTTGTGGTTTCATTGCCTCCACTTTGTTGTTTGTCTTCATCTTCCTCTTCTTGTTCTATATGGTGTTTTCCTTGTGTTTTGATTAGTGTTGTGTCTTCTTTCCTTATAGTTTGTATTGGAAACCCCATATTTTTGGTAGGTGTAAGGATGGTGGCTTGTTTATTCCATGCCACTCATATCAAGGAAGAGGGAAACACCAATTTCATTTGGTATCCTCACTTATTTCTTGTGCATAGGCTGACATGCCAATTTGGGCTTCCAAGTTGTCTAAAAACAGTTAAGTGGTGACCACTTAGACCTCTCCCTATTTGAAAATATTTTTATTTTTTAACCTAATTATTAAACATTGTGGACCTTAACCACTATAACACTTAACATTTAAAACCCTTATTTGGTAAACCACATGTTAGTTTTGATTTATGATATAGCAACTTAGTTACTTCTTCACTAAATATTTTAGCTTTATCTAATTCATCTTAGTTATTTGATGCACATATTTCTCTAGTACAAGGGTATTCTCTTCATGAGAGATATAGGTTTGGATATTCTCGAGATCTTGCTCCCAAATAGCATATATCTATACCTCATCTGACCCATGGGAGCATGTGTATGTGTTATAAATAATTTTGTTTTTATTGAGTTATATATAAGTGAATTATTACCATAATGAATACTATAGGTTTTTATATTCATAGGGACCCCACCATCCAGTTGTAAGGTGACACTAGCTACTGGTAGTCACAATAGTGGTACTTGAAGTGGCAATGCACCTTTCCCATCCTAGAGTAAGCCTACATCATTAAAGGAGAGATATGAGTTCCAATACCTAGGTATTAAATGCTTATTTATTTATTTCTTAGTTACAAATATATTTATTTTTGAAAGTTTGAATTCATAACCAAACATACATTTTAATGTATATATGGTTTTTTGTCTATCTTGTAGAGGTCTCTAGTGGAAATGATCATCTTACATCTCCCCCTCAGTAGGAGAATGAGGTGAGATAGATAACCCTTATTGGTTATGGAAGGAGATACTAACCATTCCTAACAATAATGCCACTTGCCAGTTGATGTTAATGATGCTAGAGTGTGTTATCCTTTTATCCTGTTAAAACATATAACATATGTTATATGTTATAACATATGTTATATGTTATAACATATAACGATATGTTATATGTTAAAACATATAATGATATGTTATATGTTAAAACATATAACATATAACGATATGTTATATGTTTTAACATACAACATATCGTTATATGTTATAACATATAACGGTATGTTATATGTTATAACCTATAATATTTTTATTTTTTTTAAATGTTAAATTGTTATATATTAGATTACATTAATGAATTTAATTTTTTTAACAAAGGTCTAATTTATTTATTTTATCTTAATATAGGAAAATGCCAGGAAAGAGATTATCTCTCAATATATCTGGATCATGACTTGCAATAATGGCATAAAAAATTGCAACTGGAACCTCCATGAATGTTAGGCAACAAAATGATAGCTTAACACCTGAGCTATCAATGGCAATGAAAAATATTAGAGAATGGAAATCTGTGGAAGGTGAAAACAAACAACAATATTCTTGGTTTGTTAAAGACAAACAAGGAAACAATGGAGATCATATATATTTGTATTGTGCCGAATCAGAGCATGTGCATGGAAATTATCAGGCACTTGGCTTGTTACGAGATATATGTTTGGTGCTAGCCACATATATTATTTATGCACTTGTCAAACAAGGGAGAACTTATATCAAGTTTATATATTGTTTCAAATTGAGCAATTATAACAAGAATGGATGTTTTTCAGAATTATGTGCATTCATCGTTGATGACATTGAGAAAGGCAATGCAAGTTTTTTATTTCTATTTTTGTGTCATTTATTATTTTTAGTATCATGCTAATGTTTTAATTTTATTTAACATGAAAATGTTATATTTTATTTTTACAGAATTTTGCTGAACGACTTTCACATATGTTAGTGGGGATTTACTCTACAGAGAATGATATCATGGATGTCATCAACACTTTTCATATTGAAAATACACAAGAAGGAAGGAAAAATAAACAAAAAACAATGGAGGTTGAACCTGCAAGAGTAGACAGAGAAGAACATGAAAGAAGAAAGAAAAATCCTCATTCTAGAAATCCTAAAAGGGTTACATTTGAAAATGAGGAAACTCCAAATGAAGGTTTTGTTGAGATTGATCCCAATGAGGTAACTATCACTCCTTCTCGCAAAAAGAACAAACAAGATAAACACAAAAGACCAATGGTTGATGATGAGTCTATTCCTATTTATTATGAAGAAATCGTTGATTTAGATGAAACACATTTAAATCATAAGATGAAGAAAACAAATGTTGATAATGTTCAAGAAGCCATCGTTAGCTCAGAATATTATAGTGAAAGTTCTAAAGGTAGCAGAGAAATAATAACACCAGGTGTTGATCTAGAGGATGGTATTATGAAAACAACACAAAATACCATTCAAAATAGAATGAAGA
>ML787476.1:640324-650529 GCA_009831015.1 Picea engelmannii | reverse complement strand
CCATCTTCATACATACATGTAAAACAGAGCTCAAGCAATTTAAATTACAGAATTATAGAAGGAGATAAATCATAAGAGTACTTATCTTTATAAAAATCTGTCCATGTCAACTAGCTGCTTAGGAACAATTTACCTCCCAACCACAGGTATCAATGAGGACACCACCCCTGATCCAAGCTATGAAGTGCCAAGGGAGAAGGACTGCCTAAAGGTCTCTATTTCTCATCAAAAGTTAAAACCCAATCCACAGTATATCATTTCTATCTCTTAAACCTTGATTTGAAGCCATTCAAGGCCTTGCTTGTTGGCGTGTATTTCATGGAAGGATTTGTGATTGACATCTTAAACTGAGTTTTACATCCATTTTCCACATTTTTAAGAACATTATCCTTTACATTCTGATGGGTATTAGGCTTACATCTACAACAGTCTAACTGTGACTTCTAGTGCTAACAACTTTCTCTTCTACTACCCTACTTTTTGTTAGCGATTAAGCTTGTCATGTTTTGGTGGATGGTGATTTTGGCCTAGGTCTGTGATTTTGCCTGTCTTTTCCCCCCTTTTGTGCAGACCCGATCATAGATTTCTCCTCCTGGCATATATCTTTCTTTGTTGTTTTCTTTCATCCTTTGGTCGACTAGTTTTCCTTGTCGAAGTTTTCCTCAGAGATATCGGCCCTGAGATTTTGTGTTCCCCCTATGGCCGATTACTTCTCTTTTTGCCTCTATTACCAAGTCTTTGTTTTTTCCCAAGTCCTAGCCGTGCCATCCAAGTATCCATTATTGCAGGTCGTAGCAATGAGAGCGGTCTTATATGGAATCAAGCGAGCGCAGGAATCGAGATTTCAAATGTTGAGAGATTATGCATCAAGGATCACGAAATCTCGATTCGTGAAGGGGAAGATCCAGGTCATCCGTTTGTGAGAAGCAGAGGGTCGTTGATTTGACTTCAGCAATTTTGGGAATCGAGAGTTCAAGGTTCTCGTCGCCAAGTGAACCCATAGCCCGAAGCCCCAAAATGAGAAATCCCAATTTCGTGATTTCACGAATCGAAGGCTTCCCAGGAGTAGAATCTCTTTCTCCCGAAACGGGAAATCGTGAAAGCTCCCAGAAATTGGGCCCACGCTCCTAGTGCCCAGTCACAAAGGAAGAAGGTTCGGGAAAAGGTGCTAGCACTCATCACATAGTCGACATTTCATATTTTCAAGGGAATGATCGTGGCCATCCATTTTGAAGCAAGTCCGACCGCCAATCTCAGTGATCGTTTCACGATTTCAGGGATCGCAATATTGAAGCCAAGATGGGGTGAAAAATCTTGAAATGAGAAACCCAGAAACATCATGTGGGACAAGCATGAGGTCACGACACCCAATCACATGGGGCGGTTGAAAAGAGCCACGCCAAAGTGGTCGAGAGTGTTTGTATGAACAACAAAGGAAGGAAACATGGTTTCAAGGTGCCAAGTTTAACTCAGCAAGTCAATAGCGTCGCCTAAGAGCATTGATGGACGCCTAGGCTCATCCCAATCCCAATAAGGGCAGTTAATGAAGCCGAATAAGGTGGTTGAAACCCCGTTTCAACCATAAATAGGAAGCGTGGAAGCACCGATCGTAGAGGCGGGCTGTTAGCCCAAGGTCACCCTTTCATGAAATTTTCCTGCAAAACCCATACTGTCTTAGATTTGCATCTGACAAAGGAAATCTTATGCAGTCTGACAGAAGGAGAAGAAACACAAAGCTTTGAATGCAAGGGTCCAATTTCGTCCCTGGGGGACGTTAGCAGTTATGAGTATATATACTCATGTTTTATATTTTGTAAGTGTCGATGGTTGAGCTAAGCTCCCGATTTGTAAAGTTTTAGCAAAGCCTCTAGTTCTCTAGTTATGATATGTATTTGAGACTTCTTGTTTAATGAAAGTCAGTTTCCTTTCATCTTTGTGTAACTGTTGCGTTAAAACACTTGGGCATGGAGGATCCAGTCGAGGGTATTTGTGTTTTTGTGATGGAGGTTTGATCACGGTGATGTTACAACCAGTTTTAACCAATTTCTTGTGTTCTCTTTTTCCTCCGATGTTGAGATCTCGAGCATGGATGATCTAGTCGGGTTGCTATGACTGTATTTTAATGTATGTTTGATTGCAGTACTGTCATAGCAGTTTCAGTTTCTTGAAATTATGAATTCAAGAGGATCTTGTATTTGAATCTTTTCCTCCTTAGGCTGCTAGAAGACTGGATGTCCACAACAGACCATTTCATTCTCCTCAAATTCTTCCCCCTACTCACCACCATACTACAATTTACTGACTGAAGTTAGATCAAGACCTCACTTACCTATGCATGCCAACCTAGTTTTCTAAGTTAGAACGATATAATATTGAGACTATGTCCATTAGACCAGGCTTAAATTTATTCATTGTGACATACAAACTGATGGGTATTGGGCTTACCTCTGCTGTAATCTAGAGGTGACCTCTAGTTCTAACATTTCTGGCACCATTGTCGAGGATGAAATTGAAGATTTTCCCTGGGATTGAACGACTAATCTTACTAGTTCTGAAGGTGCATCAGAAATTAGTACATTAAAGATTGCAACTATGCACCTGGTGACTCCACTGTGGTGACTCCATTGAGGTGGATCCACCGACAACTCCACTATTTCAACTATGGCTTATAGAAGAAGACACACAAATTCTACTCCACAACTGCCTTTAGCAACACCTGAAGCTGACCCAGAGAAAATTGTCATAAAGGGAAAGGCCCTCCAAGAAGGTACTTCTACTGTTGAACTAGGTATTTTTGATAATTTCCACTGTCCTTCTTTAGAAACTCCAATTTCTGCTTCTCATTCCCTTGTTATACCTTCTGTTGGAGTTTCCCGACCTTTAAATTTTGGGAGTGTTCCTATTGAGTTTTCCCCTCCTGGTCTGGGATTGGAGGGAGAAACCCTTGTCACTCCTCTCTCTCCTGAAATTGTACCGTGGTTTAGACCCAACGCGTCTGAAGATTTTCCCACCCTGGGCTTTACCACTCCTCATCCTATTGTTGTTGCTATAGACAAAGAAACCTCTTTTCCTTCAGGCCCTTTGGCCTTTTCTTCGAATCCTCTGTTGCTTCCCTTTCCTCCCAGAGGCTCAGTCCCAGTCTCCCCAGTTCGAACCCCTTCTCCTCCTAATTCTCCTCCACCTCATATCCCTATGGCAGGTGCTAATCCCCCTGGAAATAAAATAGATGCCATAGTGCCTGCAAGATACGCCCCTCTAGTCCTACCTCAGCCAATGAACGCTCTCCCTATTGGGGATTACCTAAAAATATGCCTAAGTTCACCAGAGAAGAAGACATAACTGTTGAAGAGCACCTTGCCGCCTTCTACAATTATGCAGACAATCTAAATATTGAAAATGAAGACGTATGGATGAGAGTATTTGTCCAGAGCCTTGATGGTGAGGTTAGGAAGTGGTTTAGGGGATTAAACCTTGGATCTATTGCTGGTATTGAAGCCTTGGATGATGTTTTCTTGAGGCAGTGGGGGGATAAAAAATATTTTATGTATTATATCACAAAGTTTGGGTCCTTGAAGAGAAAATATGGAGAATGTGTTTCTGATGTCTCTAAAAGATTCAACAAGTTGTACAATAAGATCCTTGTTGAAATAAAGCCTACAAAATCCTCTGCCAAAATCACTTATGCCAGTGATTTTGACCCCGATTTCTGCCTCCTGCTCAGGGAAAGAAGAGATACTTCCCTGGCTCATATGCAAGATGCAACCCTGGAAGTAGAATCCAATGTATTGACAGTTGACAGACTTAGGAGCAAAGCCGACAAAGACAGAGGAAGAGGAAGATCTAAGGCCTCAACCTCTGGTTCTTCTGCATCCTACCCTCAAGTAGATGAATTAACCAAGATGGTAAAGTCCCTATCTGCAAAAATGGAGAAGATGAAATTCAAAGGGAAGCAAGGTTATAAGAATGTCCCAAATACTGATAATAGAGGCATCTTCAGGAGGCTGAATAACAATTCTCCTCAGATTATTCCAAAGGAGCAGAGGGACAGAGATAGAAGCGATAAAAAAATACAGAATCCCCTTCAAAATAACCTTGTTATTGATGAGGAAAGGGAAGAATAGGAGCTTGAACCTGAAATTCACTGTATTGGAGACACCTCCCCATTTCCCCATTTGACTCAATACACATACGAGGAATCCCCCCTGAACAGTCAAATAAATGAGCTAATAAAGGGCGAAAACGACAATACCAGTCCCAACAAATACAAACTCGGGTCCAAGAGGAAATATAAGAGTCTGACATCCCTGCTCAACCTCCCAAAGCAGAGAAGCCTACTAAGCATGCAACGAATACCATTAAGGAAAATAAAGCTCAGAATCCCTCGCCAATAGCCAAAGCCCCTGTCGCATAGGTGAGAGAAATTCTAAAACCCCCTTCCTCCTTTATCTTTGAGCATGACATTCAGAAGATCAGAATCCCTGTCCCCCTGGCAGAGCTAGTCAAGCACGAAGACTTCAAAAGGTCCCTCTCTAAGCTATTGCAACCCGAACCACCATGTCATTCCACAAACTTAGTAAACGTCCAAGACGAAAAGCCTTCAATCATCTTAGGTCCCATGATAGAAGACATAGATGATTCATCCCCTCCCTTCTACACATCCCTAAACATACATGACAAGGTGTTGCACAACTGTCTGATGGATTTAGGGGCTTCCCATAATCTCATGCCCAAAACCGTCATGGAAGAATTAGGAATGGAAGTCACAAAGTCTTATCATGATTTGTATTCTTTTGACTCGAGGAGAGTGCAATGTCTTGGGGTCATCAAAGATCTGGTGGTAACCTTGTTTCAACTGCCCATGAAAAGTGTGGTCATGGATATCGTGGTGGTTGATGTTCGTCCCAAGTTTGGCATGTTGTTGTTAAGATATTGGATAAAAAGACTTGGGGGAACCTTGTAGATGAACCTCACATATGCCACCATTCCAGTCTTTGGAGGGGAGCATAGGAGACAGTATAGAGAAGCTCAATTGGCCTACATCATCAGTGATGAAGCCGATCCTACCAATCATCCTATCTTTTCCTTTGATACTGATTTGGGTTCCAGTCTGTTGTAGCTCACTGATGCTTCTGAGCCCCCTCTTGAAATAAGAAAGCCTATTGATCTCTGTGAATATTCTCCTCCAATTACCTCTGTTTGGAAAATGTTCTTTGATGGAGCTTCTTCTAAAGAAGATGCTAGTGCTGGGGTAGTTTTTGTTTCCCATGATCAGGAAACCACATCTATGTCGTACAATTTAGAATTTGAAGCTACCAATAATGTGGCAGAGTATGAAGCTCTTTTTTTGGGCTTAAGGGCTGCAAACGACATGGGGATTGAAGAGATATCTGTGTTTGGAGATGCTAAAATGATTATCCAGTAGATCAGAAACATTTATCAGGCCAAACACCCTCAGCTTAGGAGTTACAGAAATGAAGTATGGGACCTCATTGACAGTTTTTTCTTAGCTTTCAACATATGATTTATTCCAAGAGGAGAAAACACTGTGGTTGATTCTTTGGCTGTTTCAGCAAGCAATTTTAGAGTTCCTCTTCCACCTAAACTCAGGTACGATGTAGAAGTGAGATATAAACCCTATATACCTGACAATGTCAAGCATTGGAAAGTGTTTGAAGATGATCTTGAAATCAAAAGATTCCTGGAGACTGTTGATGAGTTTTCAGCATTACATATTGATCAAGATCGTGATCCCAAACTAAATCCTCATACTGGTGCATTTCTGAACAAAATTGCTGACCATCATATTGTTCAGTTGCCCAACAATCACATTCCAAAAGGATTGGTTCCTTTGGAAAGATTATTTGACAAAAATGATGTGGCAGTGAAGGGTAAAATCTCAAATGGTGATGTTGGTGCGGCTAAGTGCAACATTAGAACTGAGAAGGAGCCAAAGTTTGTCAAATTGTCAAGTAGCTTGATAAGAAAGAAGAGGGCTGAGTATGATGAGTTATTAAAGGAATTTGTTGATGTTTTTGCTTGGACCTATGAAGACCTCATAACATATGAAACAACTGTCATTGAGCATAAGATTCCACTGAAAGAGAAGGCCAAACCATTTAGGCAAAAATTAAGACAGATAAAACCTATGTTGCTGCCTATCATGGAAAGAGAGGTAAAGAAGCTACTAGATGCCCAAATCATCGTACCTTTGAGATATTCAGAGTGGGTGGCCAAAATGGTCCCGGTAAGGAAGAAGAGTGGGGAAATCAGACTTTGTGTCGATTTCAGAAACCTGAATAGGAGCTCAAAGAAAGACAACTACCCCTTGCCGAAAATGGAAGACATATTACAAAGGGTAACTAGTGCATCAAGGATATCCATGATTGATGGATTTTCGGGCTACAATCAGATCTTGGTCCTACCTGAGGATAGATAAAAAAATGACCTTTACCACTCCTTGGGGTACGTTCATGTATGCCAAAATTCCCTTTGGATTGATGAATGCATGGGCGACCTTTGAACGAGCCATGGATATAGATTTCATTGGAGAAAGGGACAAGTTCATGGTCATCTATCTGGATGACATTACAGTTTTCTCCAGGTCTAACAGAGAGCACTGTGAGAATTTGAGAAGGGTGTTCCTGAAATGCAGAAAGTTTAGTCTCTCCTTAAATCCTAAAAAATCTCTATTTGCCAAATAGAAGGGAAAGTTGTTGGGCCACATAGTATCAGTTGAAGGAGTCAAGATTGATCCCAACCGAGTTGAAGCAATTCAAACCTTATCACTCCCAAGATCTAAGAAAGAAGTCCAATCTTTCTTGGGAAAAATTAATTTTCTGAGGAGGTTCGTTTCCAATTTTGTTGAGATGGAAAAGCTTATAACAACCATGTTGAGGAAGGGAAATGAAATTAAATGGACTATTGAGTCTCAAAATTCCTTTGATCTGATAAAGAAGGCCTTGACTGAGGCACCCATACTTATCAGTCCCAATTACTCAAAGGATTTATTTATTTTCTCATTTGCTTCATTTGACACTGTAGCGACTGTTCTGTTATAGAGGAATGTTGAAGGGTTGGAGCAACCCGTCTCCTTTTTCAGTCAGGCATTGAGAGATGTTAAGGTAAAATATGACATGATGGAAAAGCAGGCCTATGCTTTGGTTAAAGCTCTCAAGGATTTTAGAGTTTATGTCCTGCAGTAAAAAATCACTACATATGTCCCTTAACCTGATGTGAAGGAAATTCTCATTCAGATGGACATAGATGGAAGGAGGAGCCGATGGATTACCAAAATCCTTGAATTTGACCTAGAGATAAATCCCACCAAATTGATTAAAGGTCAAGGTTTATCCAGACTGATGGCCAAATCTAATTGCAAAGCCTTGGGGGTAAGATTCATCAATGAATGCTCAGAAAATCAGCAGGTTGAACCATATGATACAAATGCTCAGGTAGACCCCCCATTGGAAGGATGCCCTTGGTACAAGGATGTCATATATTTTATACAAGAGTTGCGCCCCCCCAATGGCATGCAAAGGAACAAGGCAAGAGATTTAAAGCTCAAATCCATTAAATATTTCCTTGTTGGTAAAAATTTATATTGGAAAGATCCCCTAGGGGTACTTTTGAGATGTTTAGAGCCACATGAAATACAAAGGATTATGTCGGACTTTCATGACAGTTCGTGTGGGGGGAATCACTTCTGGAAAACGACGGCTCATAATATTCTTAGGTTTGGTTATTTCTGGCCCACTTTGTTCACTGATGTTTGCACAAAAGTCAGAGCTTGTGCTAAATGTCAGAAATTATCAGGAAAGTAGCAGCTAAAGCCCCTTCCATTGAAACATATGATTTCTTCAGGGCCCTTCCAGTAGTGGGGCCTAGAATTCATTGGGGAGATTCATCCTGCATCCAACGGTCAACATAGATGGATCCTGACGACCACATATTATTTTACCAAGGGGATAGAAGCTATCCCCACAAGGAGAACATCCCCTAAGGTAATCATCAGCTTCCTGGAGGATATCATAGCAAGGTTTGGCTATCCGAGAAGAATTTTCACCGATAACGCTGCATATTTCAAAGATGAACCATTGATTTGATTCTATGAGCAGTTTGGAATTGCGTTGATCCACTCTACCCCCTACTATCCGCAAGGCAATGGATTAACATAGTCCTCTAACAAAAGTCTCATCAAAATCATCAAAATACTGTTAGAGGACAACAAGAAAGCATGGGATTCAAAGCTCAAATTTGATTTGTGGGCTGATAGAGTGACAACTAAACGGTCCCTGGGCATCTCTTCTTTCTAGCTTGTATATGGGACTGAAGCAATTTTTCCCTCTCAGCTCGCCTTGTTAGTAGCAAAGTTCTTCCAAGACTGCCATGAAGAGCCCAATGATATGATCAAGAGGATTCATCAGCTGGTAGAAGTATAATAGACGAGAGAGCAAGTGATGGACAGAGAACATGAACGTCAACAAAAAATCAAGCAGGCCTTTGACAGGGAGAGCATAAAAGAGGATTTCTGGTTGGGAGATCTAGTGCTCAAATGGGATGTGCCCAGACAAGACAAGGAAAAGAATGGTAAATTTGAGGCCCTTTGGATCGTAGCCTTCAATATTTATGAGACATTTCCCAATAATACTTATAGGTTGCAGAATCTGGAGGGTGGTGAAGTTTTTGCTGGCCCTGTAAATGGGCACTTCTTGAAAAGGTTTTTTGTTTAAAAGTCGTAGTCGACGTCCCACCATTGTAAATATCATTCATGTTTTATGTTTATTCTTGTTTTAAATAGAAGACTCCACAACCCAAATAAAGGCACTGGAGCTGCGTGTTCTTGGCAGCTCGCAGGGAACATGCCATCCCCCGTGGAGCCAAATGTTAGCGATTAAGCTTGTTATGTTATGGTGGATGGTGATTTTGGCCTAGGTCTGCGATTTTGCCTGTCTTTTCCCCCCTTTTGTGTAGACCCGATCATAGATTTCTCCTCCCAGCATATATTTTCCTTTGTTGTTTTCTTTCATCCTTTGGTCGACTGGCTTTCCTTGTCGAAGTTTTCCTGAGAGATATCGGCCCCGAGATTTTATGTTCCCCCTATGGTCGATTAATTCTCTTTTTGCCTCTATTACCGAGTCTTTGTTTTTTCCCAAGTCCTATCCATGTCGTCCAAGTCTTCATTATTACAGGTCGCAACACTGAGGGCGGTCTTATATGGAATCAAGCGAGCACGGGAATCGAGATTTCAAATGTTGAGAGATTATGCATCAAGGATCGCGAAATCCCGATTCACGAAGGGGAAGATATAGGCCATCCGTT
Organism: Picea engelmannii; assembly: GCA_009831015.1. Lineage (NCBI taxonomy): Eukaryota > Viridiplantae > Streptophyta > Pinopsida > Pinales > Pinaceae > Picea > Picea engelmannii. The sequence continues at coordinate 641,211 of ML787476.1, read as the reverse complement.
TGTGAGAAGAAGAGGGTCGTTGATTTGACTTTGACGATTTCAAGAATCGAGAGTTTGAGGTTCTCATTGCCAAGTGCATCCATAGCCCAAAGCCCTGAAATGCGAAATCCTGATTTCGTGAATCAAAGGTTTCCTATGAGAAACATCTCTTTCTCCCAAAATGCGAAATTGCGAAAGCTCCTAGAAATTGGGTCCATAGTCCTAGCGCCCGGTCACAAAGGAAGCAAGTCTGAGAAAAAGGGCTAGCGCTCGTCGCATAGTCGACATTTTTTATTGTCAAGGGAACGATCATGGTCGTCCATTTTGAAGTGAGTTTGACCGTCGATCTCAGCGACCGTTTCACGATTTAGGGCATCGTGATATTGAAGCCAAGATGGGGTGAAAACTCTTGAAATGAGAAACCCCAAAACATCATGTGGGACAAGCGTGAGGTCACGACCTGCAGTCACATGGAGCGGTTGAAAAGAGCCACACCAAAGGGGTTGAGAGTGTTTGTATTAACAACAAAGGAAGTAAACATGGTTTCAAGGTGCCAAGTTTAACTCAACAAGTTAGGAGTGCCACCTAAGAGAATTCATGGACATATGGGATTGTCTCGATCTTAATAAGGGTAGTTAATGAAGCCGAAGAAGGTGGTTGAAACCTCCTTTCAACCATAAATAGGAAGCATGGAAGCATCGATCATGGAGGCGGGCTGTCAGCCCAAGGTCACCCTGTCATACTATCTTAGATTTTCGTCTGACAAAGGAAAGCCTGTGCAGTCTGACAGAAGGAGAAGAAATGAAAATGCAAGATACCAGATATATAAAATATGCAGAACAGAAACGAAATGCTAGAAAAAACAGAATAACAGTGAAATATCCAGCATAATCTTCACAATACACAGA
>ML787476.1:607485-623223 GCA_009831015.1 Picea engelmannii | reverse complement strand
GCGAGATAAAGCTTCTATATCCTTTTAAACTAAACCAACATATGAACAATGAATGAGTAAATGATAAATATCTTCTTCACATACCTTGCATAGAGGACATTTTCTAGGCCCTTGTTAGCTTCTCCTTTGCATGAAGTCCCAAATGGGGACCCTTGGACAAATAGCCAATGGAATACATATTTTTGTTTTGAGGGGACACGTGAAATTCCAAAGCCCTTTAAACAACCAAGTCTGATCTTGAGGACAATCTACCTCCCTTATCACTTTATAACCCAACTTTGGTGTATAACCACCTACAACAAGATTCCTCAACCATATTATCTTATATTTTTCTTCTTTTATTCTAACATGACTACTTTTTAAAGATATACGATATTCATTCCAGATATGTCCCTCTTCACCAACAAATCCTAGCCTTCTATCATCTAATGATTCTAGACTCATAATAGATGACCTTACAAGGTCATCTACTTGATATAAATAGAAAAAATCCATGGTCCCCATTGCTTCCACCATATTCCAAAGCAAATTAAATTTTTCATCAAAAACTACCTAGGGATCATCACCCAAACTCACTCTATTCCTTTCTCCAACATTCCACACTAACCATTTTTCAATCAAAGGAAAATCCAATACAATAGCCTTCCAAAATACTGAGGCATTTTGAAACAATTTATTGGTAGATCTTATCCAATCTTCCACAAACAAGCATTCAATATATTTTTTCCTTACCACCTTGCACCACAACCCTTTTCTTTCCTTACCACCTTGCACCACAACCCTTTCCTTACCAAAGCTTTAGAGAAGCAATGAATATTTTGTATGCACCATCCCCACTTTTCCTTCAAGACCACAATCTTTTTCCAGGATACCCATGGGAAATTATTCCTCTTATAGTCACCATCATAAAGGAATTTGAAACTTATTCTTCTCACCTAATCTAGGACACCTTTTGGAATAAAAGACAAGGAAACCCAATAATTTGGAATAACTTCTAAAATTGATTTAAACAAGACCCTCCCATGCACGCACAAGGAAATCCACCTATTACACCATAAGGATAGTATTTTCTCCACATTAGCAATCATCCATCCCTAGTCCCTTTCATTATAATCATTTGGATTTAAATAGAAACCTAAGTATCTGATGCCTTATTGTAATTCAACTTCTGAATAAGGAATCATTTGCAGAAATTGCATTTTGTTTTCTTCACTAACTCCCATGAAAGAAACAATATATTTCCCCATATGTATCATTACTCTAGTAGCCTTACAATGGAGATCCATAATCTCCCTAATCTTTTGAGCATCCCTTTGAGTACTATCACAAAATATGATAATGTCACCGAAAAATAATAAATGAGATATGTGTAAAGATTTGCCAACAATTATCCCCTTAAAAGCTCCAACACTTTTTTCCACATATAGAGCTATGCTCAAACCCTCTGTCACTAGAAGGAACAATAGAGGAGACAATGTGCAACCCTATCTTAATCCCCTCCCCAACTTGAAGAATTATTAAGATGACCTATTAATGAACACTGTAAATGATACTAAAGATACACAATTCATAACCCAATTATTGACAATGCTAAGATTAAAGCCTACATGAATAAACATTAGTCTCAAATAAATCCAACTTAATCCATCATAGGTTTTAGATAAATCAGCCTCTATTATCATAGAAGGAATGAAAGACTTTCAGGGACACTCCCATAGCCTCATGGATTTTCTTTCCAGCCAGAAAACTAAACTACTCATGAGATATAGTATTTGACAATAATGCCTTCAACCTTCTTACAATAATCTTAGAGATTATTTTATATCGTAGTTACATAATGAGATGGGTATGTAATCCTCAAAACTATAAGGATTTCTTTATTTGGGGATCAAAGCAATGAAAGTGGTATTAAATGTTGCCAGGATATTTCCATAAGTTCTAGATTCCTCTATAACCCTAAGAAGATCATCTTCTGACAACTCATAAAACCCAAGAACAAATTCCATAGGCCACTCATATGGCCAAGGACTCTTATCCTTCTAGAATATATGAAAAACTTCCTATATCTCCTCTTTAGAAACTTCTTCCATCAAACTAACATCATATTCCTCAGAAACAAAACTAGGAAAGAAAGTTTCAATATCGACTACCTCGACAATAGTAGCCCTATCAATTTCCTTATAGACTATTAATATTATTAACACCTACACTTTTGAAATCCTTAAGACTTGTAATCATATAGCCATCAACGTCTTGCATTTTCCATATGTGGTTTAAATCTCTCATATGTTTTGCATATTGGTGCCAACATCAAGTGTACTCAATATGAGACCCGATTGCATCACTCAATCACATTGACTATCCATGAAAGTGCAGGGAATTGTTTGAACTAGTATAAAGATGTTGAAATTCCTAAAGCCATAAATGAATATATTGCATGTGAATATAGATACAATAGATATTAATTCCATTGTAATCATCTACTTGGCCTAATCGATTATTTTCTAGATTCTCTAGGTAATGGTATTGTAGCTTAGAGGAACCAAATATACCAACGGTTGGATACCACCTAATTCCAATTGTATACACATTTATGGTTTCCTGGATAATGGTGGTCTTAAAATACTAGTGCAATTGAAATGGTGCTAGATGCTTGAGGAAAAGCAGGAAAAAATGAGTGCACCAAAGTCCAATGATTCTTTTGAGAGAGGTGGGATATGTGGAGACTCCCTTAAGTGATTTGGAGCATTTTCTTCTAGCGGTAACAAGATACCACTGATGGGTAGAGGGAATAAGAAGAGAGATATATCTAAGGGGCATTTCTACATGTGAGAGAGAATCATGTAGTTAAAATTAACCAGCTTTGATACCACTATCGGGAAAGGGATGACTAACTCCACATATGTATATTTCATTAATGTGAGCCATACATAAATACATTGAGGAGATGACTCTTGGTTTCATCTTCCAAAACTTCCAATGACTCTTCATATTTCTCCTAGCTTAATATTTACAAAGATATTTACAATGTACCTCAATCCCTAAGGCTTAGGTATCTAATAGAATAGAGGAAGCAGTACATGCATAAGTTGCTACCTCATTACTAGCAATTTGTGAAAATAGGATTTGATAAGCATAAGAATAATAATAAGGATTTTAAATATGCTAAAAGCATAGGAGTTGGCTCATACAGATTGTAAAGTTGGAAGGTGAATTCAGTTCTCTTCCTGTTAAAAGCCAATCCCTTTAGCATTTCTTCACCTAGTTATTCTCACGAGCAATTTTGTATCATAGTTTCATTGTTTTTATTGTTGCATTTGTTTCATTTTCTTTTAAGTTCCATATTTTATTTTCATGATTTTACTATCATATTTTGTTTCTTGCTTTGCCTGGTTTGTTTGTTGTTGCATTATTTGCATGTTTTATTTTGGTTTGTTTTCCATAAAATGGTTTGGGGGTATTGATTTTTCATCCTCTAACGAAACATGACTTCTAGTTCTTAGATGAATACCTTATTTTTGTTTTGAATATCAAAAGTAAAGTAAGTTGACAATGTGCATGAGTAGGAGCCAGAAAGTACTTATAGCTTCTTTTGTGTATGATTTTGAGAAAATACAATGCATTGTCATTGGTGGTAATGACTATTATCAAATATGAAAAGATGAAAAAGTCATATACTCTATAAATTATGATCTAAATGATGAAAGGAAATTGATGAATGTCTTGCTTCTTTTAGAATATTGGGTAAGCTTTAAATCCTAGGGGATTGATTCATCCCTTCATTAACATATATCATCCTCAAAGATTCAATGAATATTCACACATGTTCCTCCTTGAATAAATTATTATGTTATAACAAAAAAAAAAATAATAAATAAGGAGAAATAACTTCGTGGAACACATATGTTAATGAGGAAATGCAGATATCCCTGATGGGGCTATGGATGCTCATTGGTAGCAGAGCAAGGTATTCGATATCAGGATGACTTTGTTGGGGTTATGGATGCTTACTAGTAGCAGAGAGAAACCATAAGGGTGATAAGGTTACTTAGAGATTATACAAGATCATACTCTAATATTAGAAGTAAGATCTAATTTGCTTTCACACTCAAAATGTAGGTTAGTCTTGCAAGTATATTTTACACATCTTAGTTTTATTGATTTCTTGCATGACAATCAATTTTTGAACTTATCTTTGTCTTTGAATTTTTATTTTCATTTTTCCTTTGAGAAAAACTACATTTTTCCCTTGATTGAAAAAAAAAGTTTAGGAGCAAAGAAAATGTGTTTAAAACAAGTTGTTTGGGGTTGCCGAAAATAAGTTTCATATGAGTGTCAAAAAATTTAAAAACAACACACGCCAAAAATAGAGTTCAAAAGCATTGAAAGAATGTTTCAAAAGTTGGTTGATAACAAGTTTCCTAGGTGTGACAATAATGAATTTAGAAAACACATTGATACACAGTTTTATAAGTTCACCGAAATAAACTTTTTTGCAAGTGCCCAGAACATTACAATTTAATTCTGTTGAAAATGGAGTTTCAAAAGTTAGCCAAAAAGTGAGTTTTATGAGTCCACTGAAAATCTAACAAAAGATTTTGAACACTGAAAAGAAGAAAAAATAAAAGTGCTGAAAATAAAAGACAAATTTCAAAAGTGACGAAAATAATTAAATTTTAAAAGCACCAAAAAAACAAAGAATTGAAAGCATCGGAAAAAAAACAAAATTTTGAAAGCACAAAAAATGAACAAGTTTTTGAAAGCACTGAAAGGAGGTTAAAATTTTGGTCGATCAAAGAAAAAACCCGTTTGGTATTTTTGTGATAATGTTTGATTCCAAACTTCATTTAGTGCATTCTTTATACTATTGGAAAGGTACCATCAATATCTACAACTTTTTAGTTATGGGTTTTCCTTGGTTTTGCATTGTTTATTTCAAATGTTTGGAATAAAGGTACAATTTGGAAAAATCTTTCGGTATTTTTACAATAACTTTGATTTTGGTTTTGATTTTGAGAATTTCTTATATCATTGGAAATGTATCATCAAGATACACAAATTTTGTGATATAATTGATTTTTTTTCATTTGACACATTTGTTTCATATTTATAAAATAAAGGAAATTGGGGTCAAGGAAGTGACTTGAATGTTTCGTTTTAATATCAATGGATTGTTTTATTCGATAAATTTGTTCAAAGAAGATATTTGTAGTCCGAATATACATTTGTTATAGTCTAGGTACACACAAGGGAGATCATAGAGCATTGAAAAACGGATTCCAAGATTTTATGGTGAAAATTAGAAGATTTTCATCAGCTGATAGATGAAATGATGGGAGTAGAGTTGGAGGAATTGTTGACTATGTGAATGGCCATTCCAATTTTAGAAGTTTGTGATCACTAAATGTAGAAAAAAATCTCAACTAGAGCTTACTATTCCTAAAATAGAAAAATAAAACCAAAAGATGCATGCATGAGATTGCTAAAGAAAGAACAAGAAGGTGAACTATTTAATCAGGGAAAGATTTATGAGGTTGAGTATGCATGAATTGAATCTTCAGTCAGCTATAGATATGGTTGAATGCATGGCCAATTTAGCAACATTGTTGTTCACTAAAGATGAAAATCGCACGAGCAATTTGCATGGATTTTGTCGAAGTCATTTTTAGTTTCATTCCATAATTACATTGGTTTGATCTTATAAATAAATAGATCAACCTCTTAGTAATGGTATTTGGATCTAGGGAGTGATTTTGAAAAGGATTGAAACCGAGAATTATTTCAAGGATGAATTCATAAACTCTTTGGAGTCGAGACATTTTGGTTTGGTAATATTTTCAGTGAATTTATTCATTATTTTGGATTATTTTGTTATTGTTTAGACATCACAATCAACTACCAATAAATTCAATTTATGTTAAGTTATCTTATGCAATTAAATGAATTATTAGTTCTTCTTATTAAATTGTTATTTTCTTTATTAGTTAATTTATTTTTCACTGTCATCTGGGATATTGTGGATTTATTTATGAATGTCTCGCAGTTACATTTTATCTCTTTCTGTTGTTAATTAGTTATTGTTTCCCAGATATTATCTAATGAGTAATTTGTTCTTAGTGAAATTATTTCTTCAGGATTCTAAAGACTCAGATAGTTTTGATTGACCATTTGCATAGGTTATCCTCAACACAAATTTCTCCAAAGCCCTTAGTTTACTTCTTTTCTGTAGTAGAAAACTATGAAATTATAAAACAATAAAAAAATTGGAAAGAAAAAGTCAAACAACTTTTAAATCCCATCGAATAGTTACGAGACCATTAACCCGAAGGATTATTCCATACCAAACAAGGAATATTCTAATTGGGCATCATCCTTGGGTTTAATCCCTACTGTTGAACATTGGGAATCTATCCCCCTCAACACTTTCATGGCGTAAATGCAATTTTCACTAATTAATTACTTCAATAGATGATTTGATTTACATTGCATCATGATTCATTTGGTACTTCCTAAGTGCTCATTTGATACTAGCACACATGCCATCATGTTCACCCTTTCCATGCCCCATTTGAAAAAATATCCAAGTATGTTGAATTCCCATCTTCTTATGAAGCCAAACCAACCAATAAAAAAGTGTACCAATTTGTATTTCCTCACAACCCATCAAACCAAATCCAATGTTCTATAAATTTATCATGTTCTTTCTAAACTATTCATAAATAAAACCATAGAAATGATGAACAAACAATGTGTCATGTTCACAATCACCAATGAGATAAAACAATATTGCTTAATCACATCACATGATTCTAGAGTGTTATCCTTACCATCAATGCTTACCCGTGCATGTCTATACAAGACATGCATGAATATAGACACTTGCACATACCATTCATCTATCAACATAACTTTAATTTTAGAGCACAATAACGTATAAAAAAAATGTGGAAACTACATGCAAAATACCTAAAAAATAATACTTAGTTAAACTAATAGTACTCACACTATATTTCTCTCTAGGGAGGAAATGTGTAATTCTCAACATGGTCTACCATTAATAATATTGTGTTGGGCTCAAATACCTCACAAGGTTGTCTAAATTGGGAGACTTTCCACCTGGACTTGTGAGAGTGTTATATATATAATTTTGAGACTTCCCCATGAATTATAAAACATGGATATCATTCTCAAGCAAGTCAATCCTCTTAGAGGATGCACCCAAAGAAAAGGATGGATTCATAGTAACATACTCATATCTCCTCCATTTGACCATAATATCTAGAAAACAGGGTGTGGGAGATCCAAAGGAAAATTCATATGGAACAATGTTAGATTACCACATTCAAAGCATCTTCTTCCACCTATACATGTTTTATTGAAAAACACAACTTTAGGATTCCTTCTGCAAAATATCATTGAAATGAAATTGTGCATTGTGGGAGGAGAAGGGTCACCTCACTACAAGGAAAAAACCTTATAGGGGAGGTTTTTGCGAAGGTTATTAGTGTTACAAGATTTGGCAAAATTTTCAAAAAAACTTTCACTATTCATGGCAAAGGTTTTAGTGGAGGTTTAAACGGATGTTCCCTATAGCTAAAAAAATTGGGCGGGTGGAGGTTTTAGGGGAGTTTTTTTTTCAGTGTTTGTATTGGTAAATGCACTGTTATGGTATTAAGTAAATTTCACCAGTGCATACACAAAAAAAAAGAATTGGTGCTCTTATAATTATTAAGTACTGGTTCCACCTTTTATGTTGTATGCAGCACCAATGCTTTTTGGGTTTATGTACGCACCAGTTCGTATTGTTTTTTATATGTAGCATCGATGCTGATATAAATATTACACACCAGGTCATTATTTATGTTTTATGGCATGCTGATGATCGTATAATTTGTACTCACCAGTTCCTGTATTACCATGTGCACCGAAGGGTAGTGCAATTCTGAATATTTAAGGTGAGATGTCGACGCCATTTTTTGTTAATAATCACCAGTGCGTATATTATATGTAAATCCCTCATGCATATATTATTTGTAAAGAAACAATGCGTATTGTAATTATTTTCACTGTAATACTTTGAAATGATAAATATAATCATACGCTATGTCATTTAAAGAAACTATGTTTTTTCACAATTTTTAGCACTAGTGCTTCAATGTAATTAATAAGCACCAGTGCATATAACTCATAAAAAAACACCATTTTCTATTTTATGGCACACACTATTTAGTAAGTTCAATAGAATACAATGCACCGATATGTATATATTTTAATTAATTATTTTATTTACAATTTTCAATTAATCATCTCAACATCAAATATTTGTTTATAATAATATTGATTTTTATATTTTTGTTATTGCATTTTGATATAATGATTTCATTAATGCCTTATTCAATGGATTAAAACCTCTTTTATTTGTAACAATATAAATTATCCATATATTAATTATGTAACACCATGTTTTCCCGCATGATTGTAATCATATTTAAGACTTCACGTGTTGTGATTAATGAAGCATGTAATTGTTTTTATGTTAATAAAAACACCAGACATATGACTGAGAAGGAATCCTTGCAGTACTGGCCATGATACCAGGAGTGAGACTAGTGAGGTGGAACTAGGAAGTTTTAATGAAAAAAATAGGAATCTTTCCAAACAGTCCAACCTACACCTGCATGAGTTGAATGCATAACATTTCCAACGTTCCTTGTCTATATTGACCACAAGGAAACAATTAGTATTGTTGTTTAGATTGGGTAGTCCAGAAATTATAAATTCCATATGAATTGATATTTTGAAGATTGAAGGGTTGGTTGCAGCATCAGCCAAAAGTTCCATGGATTTACCCCTTTGATTCAGGAGCTTGACCTGGGAGCTTACTTATGACAAAAGCCAGTTGGGGATCCCGAGGAATAGAGAAAATGTTCTAACAAAGGAGAAGGGAGAAGGAGGAAGAGGAAAAAAATAGAAAGGGATACGCATATAAAAATACGTTACACACAAAATAAGCATAGGAATACAATTTGTTAAGTACCAGATCTATTATATTAAGTAGAAATAGAAATACTGTAGAAAATACTAGTGGAACAATAAAATGTAGAGAACCACAAAAAAAGGAATACCTTTATTGATAGGAAGCAGTGTTCACTTGCCTCTTCGAGGGGGAAACCTCCAACAAATATATTCTCTATTACAATAATTCTCAAGACAAATATTTTTCATGCCTCATACTCTTATTTATACTAATTCTATCTTCTAAAGAACATTCTAGAGGAAGATATTTCTAGAAGCGAAATATTCTATTAGGTATTCTTACATTGACTTGTTCACATTTATTAAACATTCCTTATTAAATAATGTCACCCTTTATTACATGGAAAATATATTATTATACCTATGTGAGGGGTTAGGGAGGTTAGGTCCCTAACATTCCCTCCCCCTTGAAGAACAACCTTGTCCTCAAGGCTTGAGGTGAGGAAATTGTTGCAGAATGGTGGTTGGCTCTAAGGTGGCATCTTCTGGAGTTGTATCTTTCCACTGAACTAACACTTGATGGTGCATTGACGGAGATGAAACTCTTGCTAGTCCAAGACTGCTTGTGGCTACAACCAAATGGAATCTTCTTCATCCAACTCGAGGATACTAGTTTGAGTTTGGCACTTAGTTCCAATCAGTGTCTTTTAGCATGAGACATGAAAAAAAAGATGGATCTTAGAATGATTGAGTAGAGCTAATTATTATGCCACATGCTCCTCTCGCTTGAGAATGGTATAAGGAACATTAAACTTGGGAGCAAGTTTCTGATAGTGTTCAACTTTGAGTGAAGTATGCTTATAAGGTTGTAGACGAAGAAACACCCGGTCCCCATCAAAAAATTGATGTTCGGAATGACCTTGATCTTCTTGTTTCTTCATGTGATTCTAAGCTATGACCAAATTTTCTTTGAGAGTATGGAGAATGGCCTCTTATACTGTAATATTTTTTTCAACCTACTAAACCTTTGAGACACCTAGCATGTATGAGAGAATCATCGATGGATTTTGTCCATATACTGCTTCAAAAGGAGTCATGCGAGTAGCGGTATGGTAAGAGGTGTTGTACCACCATTCAATTAGGGGTAACCACTGAGCCCACTGATTTTGTATGTTGGATGTGAAACACTACAAATATGTTTCCAAACACTTGCTAAAAACTTCAGTTTGGCCATCAGTATGGGGATGATAGGTGGTGCTAAGATGAAATTGGGTTCCCTGGAGCCTAAACATTTCTTGCTAAAAATTACTGGTGAAAGTTGGATCTCTTTCAGAGACAATAAAATGAGACATGCCATGAAGTTTGAAGATATTATCTATGAAAATTTAAGCCACTGTGGATGTGGTGAATGGGTGTTGAAGAGCACATAAATGAGCGTATTTAAAAATATTATCGACTACCACCATGATGAATGACTTATTTCCCAATTTAGGTAATCCAACAATGCAATCCATAGAAATATCCCTCCAAATAGTAGGGGGAATGGGATGCGGTTGGAGTGTTCCTAGGGCTTTGACTATTTCTCCCTTGTTGCATTGATAGAAATCACATTTAGCTACAAATGTTTGGACTTCTTGTTTCATACCATCTGAGTAGAAAGAACATTTGACCCTTTCATAGGTTTTGGTAAACCCTGAATTCCCAACGGTGGGTGAGGCATGAAGGTCAACACGCACTATGGATTCAGGTTGCGACTATTTTCTTAAATACAAATGACCTTTGTAGTGAACCTCTTTATCATGTCAAGAGTAACCTAGATAATATGGATAATGGTGTTTCAATGGTTGGATTAGGTTAGAGAGTTTTGGGTCTTGGAACCATTCTCGATGAACAACTTGGAGCCAATATGGTACAATGAAGGAGAGAGAAAAGATGGACCCTTCTTCTTCATACTTCTTTGAAAGAGCATCAACAACCACATTTTCTTTGACCTTATTGTAAATTATCTCATATTCATATCCAAATAGATTGATCACCCATTTTTGTTTCTTCGAGGATGAAATTCGTTGTTCCAGAAAATGCTTGCGGCCCCGATGATTAGTTTTAATTTGGAAGCATTTCCCTAGGAGATAAGGATGCCAAATATTTACAACATGCATAATAACCAACATTTCCTTTTCATATATTTATTGGCCCAAATTTATCTCCAAAATTTGTTTGCTATTGAAGGCCAAATGCCTTCCTTCTTGCATGAGGACTACCCCAATTCCTTCCCCTGAAGCATCACATTCCAGGACAAAATTATTTGTGAAGTCAGGAAGGGCCAGGAATGGATTCATGCACATAGCCTCTTTCAAGGCATGGAAGTATTGATCAATGGATGGAGTCCAAGTGAAATCATTATTTTTAAGGAGAGTAGTGAGAGGTGCGACAATTTTTCCATAATTCTGAACAAACTTGAGATAATACCCTGTTAAACCCATAAAACCACAGAAGTTGTTAAGAGTTTTAGGGCAAGGCCAATCATTCATAGATTCAATTTTCTTAGGATCCACCTTACTCCATCCTTGCCGACAATATGACCCAAGTAATCCACTTTAGAGGCTCCAAAGTGTAGATTTTAACCTTCTACAATATTTACTACAAACATATTTTTAGTAAAAGAACACAAAAGATACAATGGAAAAAAGATACAATGTAAAATAGAAACATTACATAGATATTTTTCCCTTGGAAACCCAATTTGGGAAAACCAACATATTCTATATTCATTCATAGTGATACATTATTTACAATACAACATACATATAGGATCCAACGACATCCAAAACCTTAACCCAATGACCTATATTAGTCAACAACCCTAATTCCTTAACCGAAAATAGAAAACCATCGACAAAAACCATGTGTCGAAAAACTGCCCAACAATGGACATGAAAATCGAGGCAACATGAAAAGCGAGGAAAAAATGTAACACATACCCAACATTCTCCCACTTGTTGTTTTCTTTGCATATAGGGGGTTACAGGGTTACATAGTCAACAAGCCAGAGCATCAATGTTTGTGTATCCTCTACACAAAGTGAACTTCTCAGTGCTCACAAATTTTGTTAAAGAATCTGCTACATTCTTCAAAGTGTCCACCTTCATCAAAAATACTTTCTTTTCTTCAACCATGTCTCTCACAAAGTGATATTGAATATCAATATGATTTGTATTTGAATGATAATCCGGGTTATTTGCCAGAAAAATTACACTCTGACTATCACAATCTATCCTTACAACTTGATGTACCAACCCAATACCTGAACACAATCTTTGTAACCATATCGCTTCCTTACTTGCATGAGTAGCTGCCATGTATTCATCTTTTGTAGTTGAAAGTGCCACTACAACCTGTCTTTTGCTCATCCAACTTATTGCTCCTCCAAACAGGTTAAACACATACCCAGTTGTAGATCTCCTATGATCTAGATCTCTAACCCAGTCTGCATCCACAAATCCATGTATATCCAAAACTCTGTCCAATCTTGATCTTCCTTGGTAACACAATCCATAGCTAGGAGTACCACGCAAATACATGAAAACGCTTTTTAATGTTGTCCAATGATACTTACCTAGTTTTGACATATACCTGCTAAAAACCCTTTTATTATCAGATTAATCGGTAAGTACAGACAAAAACAAATCTCCCTAGTTTCACCCCAAAACTAGAATAAAACAAGACAAAATATAAACATTTCCCTAAGTTTTAATTATCAAGCATACTAACTAACAAGAGATAAATGACATACCTTTTAAATGTCATTTGTCCTCTCTAGTGTCATCCTCGCTCTGTTCCAAGGCTTATGGGATGTTGAACCTGTAAAATGACACAAGCCAACGAAGTGAAAGAAACAACATATACTGAACAAAACCTATGTATGTGATCAAGGAGTCATACAATAAAATAAGACCAATTTTATGGGAAATAAATATATTACTATATTAAAGATATGAAAAGGAGAATACAACCAATGCCTTGATTTTATAAGGTCCCTTCCAATAGTTCCTTGCTTCCCACACACTTCTTCTCCACAGATTTTGAGATCAACAATCTATATTGACAAAGAAAAGGAGAAAGCTACAAAAATTACTCAAGCTCACACCGAAAGCTAGCCAACTCAATCCAAGCTAATTTCCCAAGCTACAAAACAACTTAATTTCCCCATGAGGAATCCTCTCCTTTTATAGGATGAAAAGGATAGGGTGAGGAGGTTAGGATGATCCCAAGAGATCATGGATGAGACTTAGATCCAAACCGATCAGAGGCCACCTCACCAGAGAAGCTTCTCCTTCTAGAAGCATCAAGAAGATGCTTGTTTTTCCCACGTACAAAAATCGTCTCACCCCTATAACTGAGCAGAGTGCAACGATGTCACAAGACAAGTTTAGTGAAACAAGCGATGATATGGGATCGTTGCACCCCTAACATTAGGTAGGGTGCGACGATCCTACTTAATAGGTTTTTTACAAAGGAAAAGACAACTTCTTCTCTCAGGAAAAGTTCTTCCCCTTCTTTCTTCAAGAATTCGGGCCACTGATCCTTCTAAAGACAAAGGATAGGTTTACATCATTAACAGTCATAGGGGTGATGAAAATAATGTGTAACAGAGAGCCCCCAAAAGTATGAAGCTAGAACATAGTGATAGATAAAATACTTTGTCGAGTGTGTGTAGGGAACAAGAAACCCGTAGGTCGGAAACCTGCCAACAAATAAGGAAATACAATACAATAATATATCATCACTGAGGTATGCATTCCCATACTCAGAATACAAATGACTCAAAGCATAAATGCTGATATGGAAAGATCCATGTCAAGTAAGACAGGTCATGGCCACCAAACATACACTGTGGATCCATGCCAATATGACTCAAATCTGAACATAGCCACCAAAAATACACTGTGGATTTATGTGTTAAAGACTCAAATTTGAACATAGTCACGAGACATACACTGTGGATCTATGCAACAATACAATATGAATATACTCCAACGCAACCTGAATCTATCAAAAACGATTCAGGGTCTTCATCTCCACCACTCTAAAGTTTGAATCTAACCATGAAAATATATGTGTTGAAGTCGAACATGGTAGAAACCACTTGATTATATGTTATTAATGAATACCGTTAACAATTGTGAGGGAAATCACCATTAATGTCAATGAATCCCAAGGTACTATAGTACAATTCAATGAATGTGAATTAATGAGCCGAAGTTGAACACTCAGCGAAATCTTCCGATCAGGGGTCAATGATGAAAACCCACTATCAAAAGCGAGGAAACCTACCATTGAGGCATGCAAGTTCCAAGGTACCAATTAGTTTCTAAGTCTAATTCCTGGATAATGAGTTGAAGTGGATAGGAAAATACCCATCACAGGAGGGCCTTAATGTATCCCCCATCAATGACATGAAACGAGTAAAACAATTTAAAGTAGATCAAAGTAACAAGTGTTTTGTGAGTGACTCAGGAATGGCTGAAATAATATAAGGATTAAGGACTGTAGAAATGGCCGATGCAATAGAAGGATTTTTGGGTTGAACTTCTCTTTGAACACATTGACGACACGACAACTGTCTTGGAAACACTGACTCAACAACAAGGATCACAGACCAAAATGTAATCTTATAAAGGAGTATGATCAAGAGACAATCAGATTTTCCAACCTAGACACAAAGCGAGTGAAAGGGTGTCATGTTCAAAAGTGACTCTTCCATAGAATACAGGTTAAGATACACTTCTTTCCCAATTTACCCCCCACCATTTCTGGTGAGTACCTCTTTATTTTTACGCAATCTTGAGGAGGATAACATATGCTTGAACTGTAAGCTCATCCTTTGGATGAGTCCCTCGAGTAGATTTAACGAACCCTAGGAAGGAGAGGTTCGATCCCATATAGGCCTTTCAGTGTTTGTTTTATGAGTCCAAGGAAAGTAAACTCAGGGGTTTTTCATGTTTAGAGAGTCTGGAAAACACTTAAAGGGAACTCCAAAATGTCCTTTTTCGTAAAGTAGTCTGATGAGACTGAAAAAGAGATAATCTACTGCTCATCAGACGTTTTCTTCAAACACTTTAACGAGCGTAAAAGAACAATATCGCTCAACAATATTTTCATGTTTAGGGAGTCTGAAAAGAGCTTAAATGGAACTCTAGGGGGTTCCTTTTTCGTATAACCTTTACGATTCCAAAAAAGTGATAAAGTATACTTAGTTACATTCTCATTTATTTACGAGCATGAAAAATAGCAAATACTAAGATCGAGATTGTTTTCATTTTTACGCAATCTTAAAACAAAACAAAACTATGCTTGGGATAGATTTTATTTTTACAGAAGCTTAAAACTAGCCAAAACTATGCTTGGACTTGGTTTCATTTTTACATAAGCTAAAATAAGAGGAAACTATGCTTGAGGTAGGTGTTTTCATTTTTGTTGATTTTAACCTTGTACAATATTTACTGCAAACATATATTCAGTAAAAGAACATAAAAGATACAATGAAAAATACAAACATTACACAGAGATTTTTCCCCTGGAAACCCAAACCGGGAAAACCAACATATTCTATATATTCATTGTGTTACATTTTTTACAATACAATATACATATAGGAGCCAACAACATCTAAAACCCTAACACAAATGACATGGATTAGTCAACAACCCTAATTCCTTAACCGGAAATAGAAAACCATCGACAAAGAAATCATGTGCCGAA
>ML787476.1:566090-578546 GCA_009831015.1 Picea engelmannii | reverse complement strand
TTTTCCCCCTCATTAAATCATGTTTCGCTCAATACAAACCCCGCGCATATCCCAGAACCCTGTTTCACCCCTTGCTCATTGATAAATAGTAAAACAAATTGTATGGATTGGATTGCATGAGTCTGATATATTGTTGAGCCAAAATCCATTTCATATTTTAAAAGAGTTGTCATGTATGGTTAATTAAAAGATCATTTTCTAATCAATCACACATGCAGGGATGAGCTATTCAAATAAAAGGCTAAGAACAAAGGCTTGTTACGCCTCTGTCAAAGAGAAGGCTGCTACTATCCCTTCCACATCTTCAGATGATTCTGGTAAATCCTTGTCTTTCCACTTGCATTGGAAGGACTATTGTTCTCATATGATCAACAAAGTAAAGATGGCCTCACAAAATGGAAAATATGTCTTTTGAGTTTTATTTCATCTATTATTGGTGGCAGTTGACTTCATGAATGTTTGGACGTTATGTTTTATTATGGATATATGAGTAATGTTTTTTGAAAATAATTCAAAATATCATGAGCTAAATTAACGAATGTGAATATATGGATGGGAGTCACAAGGAGGTGTGATTTGCTTAACTAATAGTTATGTTATGATTACCATAAGTTGTTGGGAGTCACAAGGGGTCCCACCTAGTAGTTATTATTTAATTATAACCCTTATTATGATTAGTACTTTCAACCTTAACTAAAAGTTGGTTGAATCTTGAACCATAGAAAACTATTCTTGAGGTAGGTAGTTTCATTTTTACACAAGCTTGAACCATAGAAAACTATGCTTGGACTTCCCAACACATAACACAGGGATGGTTGGTACTTAGCCCCCAGCTTAAGAAACTAGCGACTTTAACTTCAACATGAAGTCCAGATGCTGAAAGCATTTCCCCCCAAGCTTCGATTCGTCCAATGTCATAGGAGGATGAAAAAAATCTTCAAATACTATACGTAACAAAGTACTTGACTCAATTGAAGAGGGGGAAAACTATTTCATTTTTTAACAAGCTTGACAAGGGAATAGGAACTATGATCGAGAATTCGGGTTCAATCCCCAGACCTCTGTTTCATTTTTTAATGAGATTGACACAAAAACAGGAACTATGCTCACAACTTTTGTTTCATTTTTTAACGAGGTTTCTACAGAGATGCGAAAACTATCCTCACAATTGGTTTTATTTTTTAACGAGCTTGAAATCAGAAAACAATGCTCAAAGATGGTTTCATTTTTTAATGAGATTGAAATAAGAAAACCATGCTCAAATATTCTCTTCTTGATCATGGATTCGAGGAGGACAATGCTCTAGAAGGACACCATGTCAAGGGACAAAACCTGGTCATGGACTCGAAGAGATGTTCACTTGATGGAAGAAACACAATCTGGAAGGAACACATGTCGAGGGATGCGATAGGGGTAAGGAGGTCAGGCTCCAATAGCCCCACCGAAGAGATCACCATGTCAACTACCAGATCCAAGTCATAAGAGATTGAGCATACAGTGAGAGGCTCATATGCATCGGTAGCTAAAGGCATGGGAGACAACGCCACATAATTGAACTGTGGTGGGGGTGATACCATCTGCATATACAAACCATTTAGGGAGGTCATTGGGTTGGTAATCAAGTCAGGACCAACGAACTAAAGTTGATCAATAGTCACAATTCTTCCATCGTGACGGAAAGATATCACACTAAAAAGAGTGGACACAATAGATTTCATGGCATAGACGTAATCTCTCCCAAGGAGTAAATCGAAATCCAAGGGGTCTTTGACTACCATAACATCAATAAATACAATTTTCCCTCCCAAAGTTACAGGAAAATGAGGAAGGACTCCTAAAGGGTGACCGATTCTTCTGTTAAAAGCTAACAAATTCTACGTAACCAACACAAGCTGAGGATAACCCAAATCTTGCCAAACAATAGAGGAAAAAATACTAATGGACACACCTTCATCTATCAGCGTCCGAGGAAGGTCCCGACCACAAACCCGTACTGTAATCTTCAAAGGAATGTGAGAGGGAAGACGAGGTCCAGTTTGCACACCCCAATAAAAAAAGTTTGACCTCGTTACTTGGAAGGGGTTATAGGGGATAAGGAGGAATGCCCCCTATCATGGTAAAGTCTGTATCAACTAAAAAAACGTGGGCAGTATCGAATTTACTCTCTAGCGGGAGAGTAGGATCGACCGGGATCCGATCGGTCACTTGAGTTGCATTCTTCAAGAGGAGAATGGGGTTGACGGGTGGAAATGGATCGACCCCTTGGGTTGCACTCTCTAACAAGAGAGTGGGATCAGATCAACCACTTTGTCAATTGGTTCAACTAAGGACATGACCAAATTGACCATGTGATCAACTAGACTGACCGATGAAGGGACCATATTGATCATTCCATCAACTACAGGTGGGTTGAGAGTAAGCTTGCGATAATAAATTGGAAGTTGAGGTTGGGAAACAATCATGTATTCCAGTAATTTCTAGGCTTCTTCCATACGATGGAAAAGGTGAGTTTGATGACTCCCTCCACATAACATACACGGGAACTTGACTCTACTTTTCTTCTTCCCAACGCTATCCTGACTAGTTGACGGGACGCCATCAACATGTTGATCAAAGGCTGATGAAATGGGTTGGAGAGGGCGTGCATAACATGCTTCTATAACGTTGGATAGATCAGGGAAATCCTTAAGAAGATGGCTACCCTTACAAATCCTGCAAAGGTACTTGGGCTTACGGGTTGTTTGGGTGATATTGGCATCATCAACAATCACGATTATCAATAACTGGTGGTTTTCCAACATGTTTGGAAGTTGTTAGAAGTTTGGACCCTTGCCTATTTTTCTTCTTCCTAATCTTCCTTTTCTTCTTCTTCTTATCCACCAGGCTACTATCTTCATAGCTTTCACTCAACGAAGAATATGAAACGGAAGAAGACCTTGCAAGTGAAGAAGGTGAAGAAGATATTACTGGTAAAGACGGTGAGGGATCAACATGAGATTGATGTTCTTGGAGGAAAGTGCTTACAATAGAAGCAATAGTTGCATTCGGGATTACCTGAGTGGAAAACAACCATACTGGTAATCCAATTGTGAGACCTGGAAGGCTCAAAGTAGCGATTAAGGAGGACCAATGTTTCCATAAGAAGGAAAAACAAAAGGTTCCCCTAGAAAATAGGTTCCTTCATTGGTCGTTCTGGGAACTGACGCCATTAAATAAATATACAATATAGAGTCTGTAATATAAAGCAAACAACACACGCTAAAAATCTAGGAATCAAGCAAACAAACAAAGCCTTCTCACAATGAACGCACTAGCTGGTGATGAAATCCAACATCGTGAGAACAATGTAATAAGGGGCTGAGATAGAGCCGGTGGAAAAGTTACATTGATGACCTGCTTAATGGACTTACACCCTGGTGAATCTCCCACACATAAACGTGGGTATACCCTCCAAGGATCCCAAGTGAGTTTGGTCAACGTCAATTCCAGGTACCGTAAAGACTTGCCTCTCCACAGTCACCTCGTGTAAAGACCCTAAAGAGATAGGCTACTAAGGTTACCAATTATGACAATGATGCATGGGGAAATAGTCGACAATATGATCCACATGAAAAGGAAGGGTGCCTAATAACTAAATCAACTCGAGAAGGTCCCCATAGGATTTTCTTCTCAAGTGACCCCCAATAATACGCGTAATCTCTACACTAAGACCAACAAAGGAGGGTGAGTAACTCTGCCAGTATTAATGTGACCTCGAGATTGAACCTTGTGTGAGAAGGGATTCCCAAGAGAAAATGTAATAAGTGGATTTCATCACTCCCTATCGCAAGATACTATGTTTGTTTGCAGCTTTGGAAAGTTATCTTTCACACCTATTCCAAATCCCTACAACTAATATAATGTAGGTTTGCTACCAGAAAATATAAAAATGTCTAATCAATTTTTATAAGCGTTTTATTTTAAGGTTTTTGTTACTCAAGAGGAAAATGGCATGGACTAAATGATGTTTCTACTGACTCTAAACAATGCAAATAAATGAGAATGCAAATATTTCACTTCGATGAAAGTTATATTACGAGAAGGAGAAAACGTTTATCATTCCCAGATGCACAATGTCCCAAAATTTTATTAAACTCATCAATATCAAGAAATTTAAGAAATGAGATAAAGAGAATGTACACCAATACATGATTCTTGGCCCCCCTGGCCATGAGGGGGGATTTTTTTAAAGAATTCAAGATTAAAAATGCCAAAAGGCATGCAATTTCACTACTTCAAATGCAAGGATGCCCCCAATCTAATGTAAAGAAAGAAATTAATTTTTTTGTTTCAAAGATAGCTAAAATCATATTCAAAGTTGTGAAGTAGACTATAATCAGACCCAACAAATCACCCCAAAACCATATCTAAGATCCGGGCAAGAAAAACCATCAAAAATCAAAATTTTCACAATCATCGCAGGTTGTAGACTGACACAGCACAACAATCCTTGATCGTTGCAGGATAGAGAAAAAACATAGTGTGATGACATTGCACTATGTCAAAGGGTAGGGTGAGTCGATCCCAGATCATCCCACTATCTCTCAAAGTAGGGTGCGACGATCAAAGAAAAATGAAAAAAATAAAAATCATGAAGGTTTTCCTAGTAAAATTAAACAGCTAGAGATTCAATCTGGATCTCCTAGTGACTCAGAAAATATAACCCAAGAAATCAAAGAAAGAAATCAAGACTACTAGGAAAAAAAAACGTTCCTTAGTATGGTCGCCAATTTTTTTATCGGATTAATCGATAAGTGCGGACACAAACAGATCTCCCTAGTTTCACCCCGAAACTAGAACAAAACAAGACAATATAAAACTTTGCCTAAGTTTTAATTATCAAGCATACTAACTAACAAAAGATAAATGCTATACCTTTTAAATGTCATTTGTCCTTGCTAGTGTCATCCTCTCTCCATTCCAAGTCTTATGGGATGTTGAACCTGTAAAAAGACACAAGACAACAAAGTGAAAGAAACAACTTATACTCAACAAAACCTATGTATGTGATCAAGGAGTCATACAATAAAATAAGACCAATTTTATGGGAAAGAAATATATTACTGTATTAAAGATATGAAAAGGAGAATACAACCAATGCCTTGATGTTGTAAGGTCCATTCCAATAGTTCCTTTCTTCCCACACACTTCTGCTCCACATATTCTGAGATCAACAATCTATCTTGACAAAGAAAATCCCAAAGCTACAACAATTTCTCAAGCTCACACCAAAATCTAGCCAACTCAATTCAAGCTAATTTCCCAAGCTACAAAACAACTAACTTTCCCCATGAGAACTACTCTCCTTTTATAGGATGAAAAGGATAGGGTGAGGAGGTTATGATGATCCCAAGATATCAGGGATGTGACTCAGATCCAAACTGATCGGAGGCCACCTCACCATATAAGCTTATCCTTCTAGAAGCATTGAGAAGATGCTCGTTTTTCCCACGTACAAAAATCATCGCACCCCTATAACTGAGAAGAGTGTGATGATGTCACATGCCAAGTTTAGTGCAAAAAGTGATGATTTGGGATCATCGTACCCCTAACATTAGGTAGGGTGTGATGATCCTCCTTAATAGGGTTTTTACAAAGGAAAATACAACTTCTTCTCTCAGGCAGATTTCTTCTCCCTTCTTTCTCCAGGAATTCGGGCCACTGATCCTTCGAAAGACAAAGGATAGGTTTACATCATTAATGGTCATATGGGTGACAAAAATAATGTGTAACACATGTATTCATATTCTGTAGTTGAAAGTGCCACTACAACCTGTCGTTTTCTCATCCAACTTATTGATCCTCCGAACAGGTTAAACACATACCCACTTGTAGATATCCTATGATCCAAATCTCTAGCCCAGTCCACATCCACAAATCCATGTATATCCAACACTCTGTCCAATATTGGTCTTCCTTGGTAGCACAATCCATAGCTGGCAGTGCCACGCAAATACCTGAAAACCCTTTTTAATGTTGTCCAATGCTCCTTCCCTAGTTTTGACATATACTTGCTCAAAACTCCCACTTCATGTGCAATGTTCGGTCTAGTACAAACCATTGCATACATCAAACTTCCAACTGCACTTGCATATGGAATACGAGACATGTCCTCCTCTTCTTCCTGTGTCTCGGGACACTCATCCACAAAGAAATTTACACCAACATGAATAGGAACCTTGACCGGTTTACATTCCTTCATATTGAAACTCTGCAATATTGTCTCAACATATATTCTTTGATTTAACTAGAGTTTCCTCTTTTTCTGAAATCTTTTAATTTCCATGCCCAAAATGAAATTTGAAGCACCGAGATCCTTCATGTCAAATTTAGAGGACAACTGATTTTTGACATCCTGGGTAATCTCCTTGTTGTTTCTTATCAACAACATGTCATCCACATACAAGACCAGATAGATCAAATGATCATCAAATAATTTAAAATACACACAATGATCCTCTTTGCTTCTTGTGAAACCAAGTCCCAACATATAAGTATCAAAATTTTGATACCACATCCTTGGTGACTGTTTTAAACCATACAGGGATGTTTTCAGCTTGCATACTAGCTCATTCTTTCCCTTCACAAAAAATCCTTATGGCTTCTTCATATAGATTTATTCTTCCAGATCCCCATGTAGGAATGTTGTCTTCACATCCATATTTTCTAATTCAAAATCAAATGTAGTAGCAACAGATAAAAAAATTCTTATAGAGGTTAACTTGGCAACAGGAGAAATATTCTTACCAAAATCAATTCCCTCAACCTGGGAATAACCCTTTGCTACTAATGGATCTTTGTATTTCTCCACTTTTCCTTCTGCATTCATCTTCCTTTTAAATACCCATTTGTTGTCAATGGGATTTATTCCAGTCAACAACTCCACTATATCCCAAGCCTCATTCTTATCCAAGGCTGTGATTTCTTCGTCCATGGCCTTTTTCCAAAGATTTCCATCCTCTAAATCCACTGCATCCCTGACATATCTAGGATCATCATTAGTAATAGACAAAGCAAAATTTGAAAGGAAATCAGATGGAGTATACTGTTGTGAGGGAAATCTCCTTATGGACTAGCAAATAGGGTTTAGACTTTGCATGCAGATATGACCGGAGAAAAACTACTTTCTACCTTCATCCCTAGATTTAAATACCCCTTTCTTAGTCAATGCATGGCAAGATCAACCTACCTCGTTCCGAGAGTTTGATGTCGATCCTCCGTTGTACTTGATTACTTGTTCGCAATACTCCTTTCCAAAGATGACCTACATACAAGACAAGCGAAAACTACACATGCATCCTACTTATATACTAACGGGTTAGAAATCCAAACATATACTAATAAAACTATAAAAAGTTCATGAATTGGGAAGGGAAAAGCACTTTCTTTATTACTTTGAATGAGTCAACTTACAAAAGTTGAGACCAACCACCGCTTCGTGAACCTGATCCTGGGCTCTTCTTCAACTATCCTCCAACTGCTTTGCTTTGTATCTCCTTTGGCACAAGGAAAGGCTAAAGGGTTGGGACAATGGGAATACACAAATGGGAAGAGTTTATTTTCTATATTTTTCCTCCTTCAAATGGGACCCCTACCCCTTCTTTTATAGGCTAGAAGGAGCTAGGTATTTGGATGAACCCTCGGCCATGCATGGCCGGGAGTTTCAGTTAACTCACCCATAGCTTTTGTGTTCCATCGACAAATTTTATTTTTTCATGCTTTTGTCAGTCCACGCGGGCTATTTTAGGTCAGCTAGCATGTACACACGTGCAATAGTGGAGTAGGGCGCGTGGGCCTTTATAAAAGAGGATTTTCAAAGAGTTGTTCAACAATGCTTTAGCAAAGAAGGGATCGGAGATGGCCTGATGCCAGGTAAGCATGTATGGTGCAATTTAGGGTTATAACATATGCCCCCTAATGTGTGAGGTCAGAAGAGAATCTGTTGGCTAAAATACATTACCAATCTTTACTGATGTGCCGAACGATTGAGCCCAAGGATCAGGAACTGGGAGGTGCCATTTGCAAAAATAACAAATGTCTCACCGAGGTGGGCATACCCATGCTCGGAATAAAATATAATCATGGCTACCAATCAAATACACTGTAGATCCATGTCATATAACTATATAAAGAGTAGCCGCGAATAATACAAAGCGAAGCTACATCTCGAAATCAAAAAGATACACATATAGAGTATCCATCTTCTAGAAGCTGATACGGCCTGATGGCTGGAGATGAGATCTTCAGAGCTCAAGCAAAAAATTCAAAATCTTCAAAACTCAGGTAGGAGTGTAATATGATAGTACAATTGCACTACCGAGAGGTCTTTGATGGCTCGTCGGTCATGGACTAGAAAATATTGATGATCAGACTGAAGGCTTCATTGATTTCGAACAAGGACTTGATTGGACATTTAGGATGGTTGGGCATGAGGGTAAGAGACAAATTGTAGAGGGGCCGACTCAGGCTTGGTGAAAAACTTCCCTTGGACAATAGAACGACAAATGATGAGACTTAGGAAGCATGGCATTGATCATAAGTCTACGAAGCAGGAGGCAACACAAACTCTCCATATGTTTGGAAGAATAACCAAAAGACGAAGGACACAACTCGATATAGCGAGAATAGCTTCCTAAGGTCGTACTACATCCCATAGTTTTATAAACAAACAGACATATGTGCTTTATCCAAGGGTGACTCATTATGCTGCCAATAAAGAAAATACTTTTCCCTTCCTCTTTTTGGGGTATATTTGATGTTTTTGTCTTTTTTTTCAATAATTGTGAGAAAAAAGAATAAAGGAATGTTACGTTACAATGGAGGAATGAGTATTGCAAACATACAAGCTCAAGGCACAAGGACAAGACTGATGTTCTAGTATCATGATACTCGGGAAAAATCCTCCAGGGGCCAAGGGTGTTAAAACACAGAAGCAAATTGTTACAAGGCTGATATATAAGGTATGCAAATGCGGTTAACAAAGCACACAATGGTAACGTCCTTTGATGTAAGTTTAAAGAGCCCAGAGAAGGTAAGCTCGGTGGTTTTTCATATTTAGAGAGTCTGAAAAAGAATAAAAGGAGACTCCATTGGGGTACCTTTTTCGAAGGTAGTCTAGTCGATTCCGAAAAGGGGTAAACTAGCACCGACAAGACGTCTATTCAAAACCATTTTAATGAGTGTGATAAAGACAATTTGACTCGGCCATTTTTTCATTTTTAAGGAGTCTGAAAAAAGATTAACTATGGACTTCGTCAGGAATGTTCTTCTGGACCAATTTAACGAGTGTGAAAGAATAAGGTCACTCGGCAATATTTTCCATTTTAGGGAGTCTGAAAAGAGCTTAACTATGGACTTCATGGGGGTTCCTTCTTCGTAAGTTTAGTCCCTCAGGCCCAAAAAAGGGATAAAATTATACCTGAGAGTACTCTTCTATAGAGCTGAAGTTCCATAGAGTATACCTTTGTTCGTACAGTTGAATTTTCGGACCGAAAAAGGGGTAAGCTACCGCCGGACAGACGTGCCTTCAAATTTCAGTTTAATGAGCATGAAAGGCCACAAAATCGCTTGACAATCTTTTCATATTTAGAGGGTCTGAAAAGGGCTTAAAAGAAGACTCGTAGAGGTTACTTTTCTTAGTTAATCCAGACGAGACCGAAAAGCATAAATGATGTCTTGCCGGATGTTTCTTTTAGATCTCAAAGCGAGCTTGAAAAACAACAAAGTTAGCTCATGATCGAGTCTTTGTGGGTCAATGCTTGACATATCCTCGGGGGAGCAGTATGCTCCGACGAAAACATTGTCTATGATGCCAGTGGTTCTGGAGATATTGATAGGTATCATTTCAACAATGGTTTCCATATGATCTGTGATGAAGATCTTCCCAGGGTTTATCTGGACTAGTCATTTCTTCAATTATTGCTTCATCAGAGGGAAATACTAAGTCTAATGAATCGATGTAAGCGAGAGAACCCTGAGCCCAAATAGGCTCTAGAAGAGGATCTAACTCTTGTGCAGGAGCTGGATCAGTGTGGTATGAAGTTTGCTGGACTAAGGAGTACTCTACTTTAGCTACGAACAAAGGCAAGGACATGCCCATATGCCTTGTCCCATCCATCATGGCCGATGGGGAAGGAAGTGTCCACGGATCGTCAAAGTAAGTCAAGCGGAACGACAAAACTTGAAAAATCCCAACCTTATGGTGATTGGATATAAACTTGATATCGCCTTGAGGGGGTGGGTAATTGAAGGTACCCATCAATGATGGGCACAAACCAACCCCTACGTTGACGACACCTGGTTGAGGATTATCGATCATTGGTACTGTGGATGCCCCCAAAGCAGGGTTAGGTGTAGAGAAGGACAATTGATCGATGGTCACTATCCGACCTTCGTGTGGAAACAACAAGACTCAGAAAACTGTAGCAACCACAACTTGCATGGCATAAGTCCAACTCCTTCCTAACAAGAGGTTATAGTCGAGGGGAGCATCGACTACCTCTACTTCGACACACACGGTCTTCCCTCCTAACTGCATGGGAAAAGAAGGAATGATACCATGTGGTCGGAACGAATGACCATCGAAAGTGGTGAGGAGTGTAGGTGACGGAGACAAAATGGGCTGGCCAATGGCCTTCCAACATGCCAACGACATAACGCATGTCGAGGCTCCCTCATCAACCACAGTGTGGAAAATATTCCGAGTAAAAGTTTTCATGGGATAAGCCACTACTATCTGAAACGCTACGTGATAAGGTAGACGAGGTTTTAAGTCAGTTGTATCCAGCATGATTGTACCAGGATTACAAGTCTCGGTAGATCCTAAAGCGGTTAACAAGGCTTTCCATTGGGAAGGGCATCTTTGGAGGACCTCCAAAGCGGACATTGCACAAGGGGTTTGTGATAAATCCTCCACCATAGAGTAGCTCTGGGTGGCCCTTGCATTTGGATTATGAGAAACTTTTTTAAATGCACCTTTGGGAATGTGTGTCATTGTTTCTCCCAAGTTCTAATCAATCTGTAGAGGAAGAGATCGGAGATCAGCTTCTTTACCATTCTCAGAAGTGCTTGGTGTACTATGGTCGTGCGCTCTAGTCGATTTAAAAGTGTCACCCCTAACCATATACACGTTCACGGATGCAGGGTTGTTCGGAGGCGGACAGGGTTCCTGGTGGCCCCCTTCGGTGCTTGCATAGGCTTGAGTTAGATTTTGCCTATGCTAAAATGGATTAGTCAACACAACCTGTTGTTGTTGCATCACAAACTTTTGGGCCTCTGCAAGTCGAGAATAGAGATGGGTCGGGTGGTCTTCCGTGCACAAGTTGCATGGATACCTCACCTTCCATTTTTCAGTATTGTCCACGCCAGCATTAGCGGTAGGTTTTTTATCCCCCTTACCCTTCTTTCGTTGTTTTTTATTTCCTTCAGGCTGCTGGGTGGCCTTTGGGTTAGTCGATTGCACTATGTGTACCTCCGAAGTTTGGATAGGGGGAGTAGCCAAAGTAGTAGTTTGGTTGGACGCTATGCGTTGTATAGATAACTACTGCAACTGCTTCATCAATTGCTCAGCGGGATTTGTGTGTGCTGAACCAACAATACCATCGGCATGTAGTCCAACTCTCTGTCTAGTTTTATCCAGTATTGAGTGTGGCGCATCTGGCAAGATGTTGTATAATAAACTGGACTGAGAATAGATGAGTTCAAACTATTGAGCCCTCATGATGGCGTCTTCTTTGGAAAAAAATCCTTACGTCGCGACATCTTTGGATAATTGCGGGACCAAATACTTAAGGAACCACTCAAGCAGGAATGATGGTGGGACTGGCACCTTGATTAAACTCTTCCGACGTCTCCATTCTCGGATGTGATCAGAGATGTGGTCCGCTGTTGTTTGTTCAAAATTGGCGAGTAGCTCTGTGCCAACGTCGTATCTCATAGGTAACTAGAAATGGTTCAAGAAAACCATTGCTTGTTCGCCCAAAGAAGAGTATCTTGAGCAATCGAGCTCAATGTGCCATTTCGTGGCACTCCCAATGAGAGTACGTTGAAACAATCACAACTGTACGGAGTCATCTTTCAATGAGTTAGATGAGCACCAAAGATGAAAGGTAGTCACATGATCTCCTAGATCTTCCTTAGGCTTAGCTTCAAACTTTGGAATGTCCGAAGGCAACTTCATCGACATAGGAGGCCAATGCGGATTGTGACAAATGGGGTCATTCAACAACCTTGTCAAATATGGCAAGTGCAAAATCGTCAGGAAAGGTAGTTTGGGTTGTTGGTGATAACCTGGGAAAAAGGGGCCTGGAGTTTGACTGGCACCAGGTTGCCAGGAAAAGTTTGGTTGCTGGCCCAGATTCTGGTAGAAACTAGGACCCTGGCCAGCGTATGGATTTTGCAAATGTGGAGACATCATCG
>ML787476.1:541556-563543 GCA_009831015.1 Picea engelmannii | reverse complement strand
CGTGTACCTCTGTGGGTCCCGACAAACACAGTCAAGTAAATAAGAGAAATATGGTATGGAAAACTAGACTCTCTGCTAGCTGTGACCTTACAAAAAGTAAAAAAAAACCAACAAGAAAAACCAGTCTTTTTCTAAAAACTACCCAAAAACACATAAAACTCCTAAGAACCCTAGAGATCTTCCCTAGTACGGTCGCCAATTCTGTTGTGAGGGAAATCTCCTTACAGACTAGCAAATAAGGTTTAGACTTTGCATGCAGATATGACCAGAGAAAAACTACTTTCTACCTTCATTCCTAGATTTAAATCCCCCTTTATTAGTAAATGCATGGCAAGATCAACCTACCTCGTTCTGGGCGTTTGATTTCGATCCTCCATTGTACTGGATTACTTGTTCGCAATACTCCTTTCCAAATCTGACCTGCACACAAGACAAGCGACAACTACACATGCATCCTACTTATATACTAACGGGTTAGAAATCCAAACATATACTAATCAAACTATAAAAAGTTCATTTATTGGGATGGGAAAAACACTTTCTTTATTACTTTGAATGAGTCAACTTACAAAAGTTGAGACCGACCACCACTCTACAAACCTGATCCTAGGCTCCTCTTCAACTGTCGTCCAACTGCTTTTCTTTGTATCTCCTTTGGCACAAGGAAAGGCTAAAGGGTTGGGACAATGGGAATACACAAATGGGCAGAGTTTCTTTGCTATATTTTTCCTCCTTCAAATGTGACCCCTACCCCTTCTTTTATAGGCTAGAAGGAGCTAGGTATTTGGACGAACCCTCGACCATGCATGGCCGAGAGTTTCATTTAACTCACCCATAGCTTTTGTGTTCCATCGACAACTTTCATTTTTCAGTGCTTTTGTCGGTCCATGTGGGATGTTTTAGGTCAGCTAGTGTGTACACATGTGCAGTAGTGGAGTAGGGCGCATGTCCTTTATAAAAGATGATTTTCAAAGAGTTGTTCAACAGTGCTTTGGAAAAGAAGGGATTCGACATGGCCTGATGCCAGGTAAGCATGTATGGTGAAATTTAGGGTTATAACATAGCTGACTTGCATACAAGACAAGCGACAACTACACATGCATCCTACTTATATACTAACGGGTTAGAAATCCAAACATATACTAATCAAACTATAAAAAATTCATGAATTGGGACGGGAAAATCACTTTTTTTATTACTTTGAATGAGTCAACTTACAAAAGTTGAGACCGGCCACTACTCCGCAAACCTGATCCTGGGCTCCTCTTCAACTATCCTCCAACTGCTTTGCTTTGTATCTCCTTTGGCACAAGGAAAGGCTAAAGGGTTGGGACAATGGGAATACACAAATGGACAGAGTTTCTTTGCTATATTTTTCCTCTCCAAATGGGACCCCTACCCCTTATTTTATAGGCTAGAAGGAGCTAGGTATTTGGATGAACCCATAGCCATGCATGGTCGGGAGTTTTAGTTAACTCACCCATATCTTTTGTGTTCCATCGAAAACTTTCCTTTTTTCATGCTTTTGTCGGTCCACGCGGGCTGTTTTAGGTCAGCTAGCGTGTACACGCGTGTGGTAGTTTAGTAGGGTGCATGGGCCTTTATAAAAGAGGATTTTCAAAGAGTTTTTCAGCAGTGCTTTGGAAAAGAAGGGATCTGAGATGGCTTGATGCCAGGTAAGCATGTATGGTGCAATTTAGGTTTATAACAGATGCCCCCTAATGTGTGAGGTCAGAATAGCATCTGATGGACGAAATACTTTACCAATCTTTACTGATGTGTGGAACGATTGAGCCCAAGGATCAGGAACCGGGAGGTTCCATCTGCAAAAACAACAAATGTCTCACCGAGGCGGGCATACCCATGCTCAGAATAAAATAGAATCATGGCTACCAATAAAATACACTGAAGATCCATGTCATATAACTATATAAAGAGTACCCACGAACAATACACAACGAAGCTACATATCGAAATAAAAAAGATATACATATAGAGTAATCATCTTCTAGAAGCTGATATGGCATGATGGCTGGAGATGAGATCTTTAGAGCTCGAGCAACAACTTCAAAATATTCAAAACTCAGGTAGGAGTGTAATATGAGTGTACAATTGCACTGCCCAGAGGTCTTCGATGGCTCGTCGGTCATGGACTAGATAATATTGATGATTAGACTGAAGGCTTCATTGATTTCAGACAAGGATTTGATTGGACATTCAGGATGGATGGGCATGAGGGTAAGAGACAAATTGCAGAGGGGATGACTCGATCTTGGTGACAAACTTCCCTTGGACAATAGCATGACAAATGATGAGACTCAGGTAGAATGACATTAATCATAAGTCTACGAAGCAGGAGGCAACACAAACTCTCCATATGTTTGGAAGAATAACCAAACGACGGAGGAAACAACTCAATATAGTGATAATAGCTTCCTAAGGTTGTACTACATCCCATAGTTTGATAAACAAACAGACAGATGTGATTTATCCAAGGGCGACTTATTATGCTGCCAATAAAGAAAATACTTCCCCCTTCCTCTTTTTTGGGGTATATTTGATGTTTTTGTCTTTTTTTAATAATTGTGAGAAAAAACAATAAAGGAATGTTATGTTACAATGGAGGAATGAGTATTGAAAACATACAATCTCAAGGAACAAGGACAAGAATGATGTTCTAGTATCATGATACTTGGGAAAAATCCTCCGGGGGCCAAGGGTGTTAAATGCAGAAGAAAATTGTTACAAGGATGATATATAAGGTATGCAAATGCGGTTAACAAAACACACGATGGTAACGTCCTTCGATGTAAGTTTAACGAGCCTAGAGAAGGTAAGCTCGGTGGTTTTTCATATTTAGAGAGTCTGAAAAAACATAAAAGGAGACTCCATTGGGGTGCGTTTTTCGAAGGTAGTCTAGTCGGTTCGAAAAAGGGGTAAACTAGCACCAACAAGACGTCTATTCAAAACCATTTTAATGAGTGTGATAAAGACAATATCACTTGACCATTTTTTCATTTTTAAGGAGTCTGAAAAAAACTTAACTATGGACTCCGTCAGGAATGTTCTTCTGAACCAATTTAACGAGTGTGAAAGAATAAGGTCACTCGACAATCTTTCCCATATTAGGGAATCTGAAAAGAGCTTAACTATGGACTCTGTGGGGGTTCCTTCTTCGTAAGTTTAGTCCCTCAGGCCTGAAAAGGGGATAAAATTATACCTGAGAGTACTCTTCTATAGAGCTGAAGTTCCATAGAGTATACCTTTGTTTGTACAGTTGACCGTCCGGACCGAAAAAGGGGTAAAATACCGCCGGACAGACGTGCCTTGAAATTTTAGTTTAACGAGCATGCAAGGCCACAAGATTGCTTGGCAATATTTTCATATTTAGAGGGTCTGAAAAGGGGTTAAAAGAAGACCCATAGAGGTTAATTTTCTCAGTTAATTTGAATGAGATCGAAAAGCATAAATGCAGTCTCACCGGATGTTGCTTTTGGATCTCAAAGCGAGCTATATAAACAACAAAGTTAGCTCATGATCGACTCTTTGTGGGTTGATGCCTCACATCTCATCGGGGGAGAAATATGCTCCGACGAAAACATTGTCTATGATGCTAGGGGTTCTGGAGATATTGATAGGTATCGTTTCAGCAATGGTTGCCATATTACCCTCAGCATAGATCTCGTGTGTAGCTAAGGGATTAATAGGACAAGACCTATCTCCAATCATAGTCAAGGTGAATTCTCTGGCCTTGATTCTACTTAACTCTGGGAGGAAGTATGATTTGTGATGAAGATCTTCCCAGGCTTTATCCAGACTAGTCATTTCTTCAATTATTGCTTCATCAGAGGGAAATACTAAGTCTAATGAATTGGTGTGAGCGAGAGAACCCTGAGACCAAATAGGTCCTAGAAGAGGATCTAACTCTTGTGTAGGAGCTGGATCAGTGTGGGATGAAGTTTGTTGGACTAAGGAGTATGCTACTTCAGCTGTGGACAAAGGCATGGACATGCCCGTATGTCCTATCCCATCCATCGTGGCCGATGGGGGAGGAAGTGTCCATGGATCGTCGAAGTAAGTCGTGTGGAACGATGAAACTTGAAAAATCCCAACCTTATGGTGATTGGATATAAACTTGATATCGCCTTGAGGGGGAGGGTAATCGAAGGTACCCATCAAAGATGGGCACAAACCAACCCCTACATTGACAACACCTGGTTGAGGATTATTGATCATTGGTACCATGGATGCCCCCAAAGCAGGTTCAGGTCTAGAGAAGGACAATTGATCGATGGTCACTATCGGACCTTCGTGTGGAAACAACAAGACTTAAAAAACTGTAGCAACCATAGCTTGCATGGCATAATTCCAACTCCTTCATAACACGAGGTTATAGTTGAGGGGAGAATCGACTACCTCTACTTCGACACACACGGGCTTCCCTCCTAACTACACGGGAAAAGAAGGAATGATACCATGTGGTCGGAGTGAATGACCGTCGAAAGCGGTGAGGAGAGTAGGTGATGGAGACAAAACGGGCCAGGCAATGGCCTTCCAACATACCAACAACATAACGCATGTCGAGGCTCCCTCGTCAACCACTGTGCAGAAAATATTCTGAGTAAAAGTTTTCGTGGGATAAGCCACTAATATCTGAAACGCTACGTGATAAGGTAGATGAGGTTTTAAGTCGGTTGTATCCAGCATGATTGTACCAGGATTACAAGTCTCAGTAGATCCTAAAGCGGTTAACAAGGCTTTCCTCTGGGAAGGGCAGCTTTGGAGGACCTCCAAAGCGGACATCTCACAAGGGGTTTGTGATAAATCCTCCACCACAGAGTAGTTTTGGGTGGCCTTTGCGTTTGGGTTATGAGAAGCTTTTTTAAATGCACCTTTGGGAATGCATGTCATTGTTTCTCCCAACGTCTTCTCAATCTGTAGAGGAAGAGATGGGATGTCATCTTCTTTACTCTTCTCAGAAGTGCTTGGTTTACTATAGTCGTGCGCTCTAGTCGATATAAAAGCGTCACCTCTAACCATATACACATTTGCAGATGCGGGGTTGTTCAGAGGCGGAAAGGGTTCCTAGCGGCCCCCTTCAGTGCTTGCAGAGGCTTGAGTTAGATTTTTACCATGCTGAAATGGATTAGTCAACACAACCTGTTGTTGCTGCGTCACAAAATTTTGGGCCTCTACAAGTCGAGGAAAGAGATGGGTTGGGTGGTCTTCCGCGCACAAGTTGCATGGATACCTCACCTTTCATTTTTCAGTATTGTCCCTGATAGCATTATCGGTAGGTTTTTTTATCCCCCTTACCCTTCTTTCATTGTTTTTTCTTTCCTTCAGGCTGCTGGGTGGCCTTTGGGTTAGTCGATTGCATTGTGTGTACCTCTGACATTTGGGTAGGGGGAGAAGCCAAAGTAGTAGTTTGGCTGGCCACTCTGTGTTGTATAGATAAATGCTACAACTGCTTCATCAATTGCTCAGCGAGCTTTGTGTGTGTTGAACCAACAATACCATCGGCATGTGGTCCAACTCTCTGTCTAGTTTTATCCAGTATTGAGTGTGGTGGATCTGGAAATATGTTGTATAATAAACCAGACTGAGAATAGATGAGTCCAAACTGTTTATCCCTCATGATGGCATCTTCTTCAGAGAAAACTCTTGACATCATGACGTCTTTGGATAACTGCGGGACCAAAGACTTAAGGAACCACTCAAGCAGGAATGATGGTGGGAATGACACCTTGATTAAACTCTTCCGGCGTCTCCATTCTCGAACGTGATCAAAGATATGGTCCGGTGTTGTCTATTCGAAATTGGCGAGCATCTATGTGTCAGTGTCGTATCTCATAGGTAACTAGAAATGGTTCAGGAAAGCCATCGCCAGTTCACCAAAAGAAGAGTATCTTGAGAGATCGAGCTCAATGTACCATTTTGTGGCACTCCCAATGAGAGTACGTTGAAACAATCACAACTGTACGGAGTCATCTTTCAATGAGTTAGATGAGCACCAAAGATGAAAGGTAGTCACATGATCTCCTGGATCTTCATTAGGCTTGGCTTCGAACTTTGGAATCTTTGAAGGCAACTTCGTCGGCATAGGAGGCCAATGCGGATCATGACAAATGGGGTCATTCAACAACCTTGTCAAATCTGGCAAGTGCAAAGTCTCCAGGAAAGGTAGTTTGGGTTGTTGGTGATAACCTAGGAAAAAGGGTCTTGGAGTTTGACTGGCACCAGGTTGCCAGGAAAAGTTTTGTTGTTGGCCCGTATTCTAGTAGAAACCAGGCCCCTGGCCAATGTATGGATTTTGCATATGTGGAGACATCATCGACTGATTTCCCAAATAGGACATAGATTGTTGGGCATGCATTATATTTGAAGGACTCTGGGAAGGGTTGCCCCATGCTGGTCCCATGGGGATAGGCATAGTAGTTTTTCCGAGGTTCCTTTGATTGTGGAAAGAATTACCCCAGATCGAGATTCTGGATGAGAGAACGGATCCCTGCCCTGAATTCCAACGTCCTACTGTAGAAGAAGTTCCTAGGTTTTCCCCTTGTGTCGGAATAGTACCCTTCATAGGAGTAGATTGTACAAAACTGGGATTGCCCCTTGTCGGGAAAGTGGTGGATGAGAAGGCATTGTTGCCAAATGTTCCGACCAAAGAAAATGGGGTCAAACCTACCAACATACTATGCGAAGGTGGTCCTTGACTCACCGCTCCAAATAAACTATGGTATGTAGGTTTCCTGGCGGATTGTTGATGCGAGCCACTGAGTGAGGGGGACGAAGGAGGGATATGACCTCCTCCGTAAGGAAAAGCGTTAAAAGGGGAAAGAGTACCCCCAGTGTGACCTTGCAGAGGAACGCTAGAGCTCCCTACCCCCAGACCCAAAGTCTGTAAAGTGGAGCAAGAAAGTACAGGACTTGTACCCGAACTAGGCATCCCGTATGAGAACGGAGGGCCTATCGCACTAGGTGTGAAAGGGGTTGTGGCCGCCGCCAAAGATAGGATCAGACCACTATGCGATGTATAAGCGGTCGAGACCATGGTGGCTCGGACTGATGATGGTGGGTTAGGAGAGGAAAACTCTTCTGTGGTGACAACTGTAGTGGGAATGGAAGAATTCCTAGAGGGAGTAACAACATTTGTTTCCATTGTTGTGCGCAACATTGTTTGGTTCTCGTAAAATTGGATTGGTACGATGAAAGGTGCCAAGAAATTAGTGGTTGGGGTTTCAACCAAGCCAAGAGTGTGTGATTCAAGGTCCAAAATGGTCGATTCCTCTGGGTGTTGTTCGGGCACAATTGCTTGTAACCCGGTTGCTTCAAAAAACCCTTGTTGGTCTAGCTTTCGCCTCAATGGTGGCGGGGGTGGCTCCAGTGTAACCGACAGGAGGCCAAGAAGCCTTCATGACCGACGAAGCTCATGATCCTCCACTATGTGAGAAGATCAAAGACACTCTAAGGTAGTCTAAGCGCTCAAAAGTAGCACACACTAAAAAATTCCCTAGACGATAAGACAGGCAAACACTAAACTAATTGGAAGAACAGTTACAACAACCAACACTAGAGAAACTTACCGTTGCAAGTGAAAATCGAACACGGAAGCACCCTCTGGGTATACTCTGCAAAGAATGACCCGATGTTTGTCCTAGGTACCACGGTATACCCCCTCAGCCACCTGTGTATGTCCCTAAAATAGATAGGTAACTAGGTTGCCAGTGCGCAAACAGTCACCAGGCGGGTACAGTCGAAAGTCGGGTAGACCACAATGAGCAGGGTATCGAGCCCAAAACCTATCAAGGGTATTGAAAGCAAGTGGTCTGGAGGACAACCAAGGACCTCAAATGAATTCGAGACCCACGAAGCCCCATGGAAAATGCAATCAACGGAATCCCAAAACAAGCCCTCTATATGTGTTCTCCACTACGATTGGTCTAGCTTTGGAGGGGTTATCTCCACTACGTTTCCGCATGCGACCTCGTGTTTATCCCCTATGTTAGAGGGGTGTCCCGGATAACTTTCATGACACTGGAATTAGACACTCCCTAACTTAGACTCCAATGTTTGAATTTAAATGGCCTTGAAGAGTTTCCTCTCCAACCTAATCCAAGGCCCTAATCCTGAACTAGTTGGTGAACCCTACAAACATAAAAGTCCAGTAGATTTTAAATTTAGTGTTAATTTTATGGATGTCTTATGTCAAGGGGTATGAAAGTTAAACTGATGATGTGTAAAAGACGAAAGCAAAAAATGAATAAAAAGGTTGGAAACAAAACGTTTACTTAATGCAAAATTTCAACAACTTTTCAAAATAAATATTTTTTTATTTTCTAAGATTTTGGACAGCAAACTCAAAATAAATTTCACTTGAATACAAGCTACTTATGATCTAAGTAAACTGCAAAAACTTATGAAATAAACAACTTTTCCCTGGCTAATAATGCAGAAACACACTCTGCAACCAAACAAGAAAATGAAAAGAATTTTTATTTATTTAAATGCTTGATAAAGCAAAAAGGAAAAATACCAACAAGCAAAAACCAAGAAAAACAATTCTGGCCTAATCACAGATCGCAAAGAATCAGGTCAAAAATCGCACACTAGAAATTAAAAAAAAAGAATGACTCTCACACTTGTCTAAAAACCCTAAAAATTTCTTTTTTATGACAACTTTTAAATGAGAAAAAGCAAGCTAAGGGTTAGATTAATCCTAAGCTACTGACTGCTAAGACAAAGATTCAAACACCTGAGAGGAATAATTCTTATCAAGGGAAAGGATGATTGCCTTACCCTCAACAAAAAGTATCTTGTACAAGCATGCGACTGTTAATCTAACAACAAGCGTGAAAACGCGCGCTGTGTAGAGATAGAGGGCGTGTACACACGGGCTGACCTTGTACATGCCACGTGTATATCTAAACTCTGAGAAAAAATGAAAACAGACAACCCAAAACCAGGAAGAGACCACTGATATTGATAACCAGGATCCCTTGAAGGCTTGGACACTCTTTTTAATAGAAAAAACAAATAATGTAAGGAAAAATTATAAAGAAAAATGATAAAGAAAAAACAATCTGAGATAGGAATGCAAACAACCAAGACTCAGACAAAATTCTAGAAAACCCCTGAGAATGTCTGATTCTGACAAGGAGGAGGATGACTGCCTCCAAAATTCTCTGTACTCTACACGCTACAGCTACTGCCTCAGCTAGTGTTCACACACAAGTTGTAAGAGAGTAGGGCACAGGTACACGCGTGCAGAACTTATGTAGGCTGCGTGTACCTCTGTGGGTCCTGACAAACACAGTCAAGCAAATAAGAGAAATCTGGTATGGAAAACCAGACTCTCTGC
The DNA here is from genome assembly GCA_009831015.1 of Picea engelmannii. Classification (NCBI taxonomy): domain Eukaryota; kingdom Viridiplantae; phylum Streptophyta; class Pinopsida; order Pinales; family Pinaceae; genus Picea; species Picea engelmannii. The sequence continues at coordinate 554,182 of ML787476.1, read as the reverse complement.
TAGCTCAGACCTTACAGAAATTTTAAAAAAACCAGCAAGAAAAACCAGTCTTTTTCTAAAAACTACCCAAAAACACATAAAACTCCTAAGAACCCTAGAGATCTTCCCTTGTGGAGTATTCTCATCCAACATTGATGAGGGTGATCTGTTGACCAGGTAACATTCAATACCCACTACCTCTACCCAAAATTCTTTCCCTAACCTGACACCACTGAGCATGCATGTTGCTTTTTCCATCAGTGTCATGTTCATCCTTTCTGCAAATCCATTCTGTTGAGGTGTATATGGAGTATTCTTCTACCTTGATATACCACACTTCTTATATAATTCTTCAAATTCTTTCTCGCATAACTCTTCGCCATTATCTGTCCTCAACACCTTAATTTGTTTCTCTATTTGATTCTCAACAGTAACCTTAAACTCTTTAAACCTGTCAAAGACTTCATATTTCTTCCTAAGGAAATATATCCAAGTATTCCTAGAGAATTCATCTATAAATGAGACATAGTACACAGATTTTCCCAATGATGGGACCGACACAGGTCCAAAAACATCACTATGAAATAGCTGTAAAATTCCTTCTTCCCTCATTGCACTAGAAGGGAATCTCACCCAATTATGCTTCCCATATACACAATGTTCATAGAAATCAGAATCCGGAGAGCAGTTAGACATACCTTCAACCATACCTTTACCTTGTAGTAGTCGAAGACCCTTCTCTCCGATATGCCCCAGTCTTTGATGCCACATAATAACCTTTTCTCTAGAGACTGTAGGAGTTATTTCTTCTTCAAATCCAATATCAGGAACAATGGAACTATTACACCCATCACTAATAGTGATTTGTTGCAGCTTATATAGAGTTCCAAACCGAAATCCTTTCAACAACACCATTTCTCCTCGAACCATCCTGCAGGTTTCCTTTTCAAATATTTTTTTTACCCCTGGATTGTCCATTTTTCTTACATAAATTAAATTTCTGGCTTAACTAGGGATGTGCAGAACACCGGGAAGTGTTCTAATCCTTCCATCTATGAGCCTCAACTTGACTTTTCGTCATCCTATGATTCTGGTTGTTGAATCATCACCTAAGAAAACATTACCTCCATCATACCTTTCATATTCATAGAACCAATCCCTGTGGGGAGTCATATGAAAGGATGCACCTGAGTCAACCAACCATGCCTCATGATCTGCATGTGTGCTTGAAGAATCCAAGTACACATCCCCTCTTTCTTCCTTGGAGGTATTTTCTTCTATAGAAGGAGAGTCTTCATATCCCTTCTTTTTCTCAACTTTGGATCTACACTGCTTCTTGTAGTGCCCTTCTTTTCCACATCTCCAACATACCTTTAGAAAATTTCTGGGATATTTAGATCTGCCCTTAGACTTAGATATCCCACTTGAGAACTTAGATTTATTTCTTTCTTGGGAGCGTCCTCTTGAAAATAATGTGTCTATGCTCTGTCCTTCCATATTCTTCTGTCTCATATCCTCTGACAACAAGGACAAGACCACTTCATCAAACTTCAAGGCAGTTGTATTACTACCTATGGCCACAACTAGACTATCCCATGAGTCTGGTAAAGAACACAGTAAAATGATACACTTATCTTCATCTGAAATTTTAATCTCAACAGATACTAACTGACTTACCACAATATTGAAAGCATTCAAATGCTCTGCCACTGAGTCTCCATCTTTCATCCTTATATTATACAGCTTCTTTCTCAGGAATAGTTTTTTTACTAGGGACTTAGACTGATACAACTTCCCCAACTTATGCCATAAATCCTTGGTTATAGCTTCCTATGACACATTCAATAATACTAAATCTGAGAGACACAGTTGGATTGTTCTCTTTGCCTTCTGATCCAACTTTTTCTAGTCATCTGCTGAAGTTCATGTAGGTGCAGTACATGGATCTGTCACGATACACTGATCTCTATGCACCAACAAATCTTTCATATTGAGCTTCCACAACTCAAAAATTTTCCCATTAAACTTATCGATCTCCATTTTTGAATTGCTTGCCATTTATTTTCATCTGAAAAATCAATACCACAGATCTCCCACTGTAAAAAGGCTTATCATAGTCTCGAGTGAAAACCTTGACCACAAAGACATCCCCCTTAAGCCAACCTCGCTCTGATACCAAATGTAGATTTTAACATTGTACAATATTCATTGCAAACATATTTTCAGTAAAAGAACATAAAATATACAATGGTAAATACCAACATTACACAGATATTTTTCCCTTGGAAATCCAAATCGGGAAAACCAACATATTCTATATTCATTCATAGTGATACATTATTTACAATACAATATACATATAGGAGCTAATGACATCCAAAAACCTAACCCAATGACCTAGATTAGTCAACAACCCTAATTCCTTAACTGGAAATAGAAAACCATCGGCAAAAACTATGTGCCCAAAAACAACCCAACAATGGACATGAAAAATGAGGCAAAAACGCGACAGGTTTCCTGTGGCAAAACAAAATTTCTCGGTGCAAAAAATGTAACACATACCCAACACAAAGGAACATTCAGAATGTTTGAGGAAAATTTTGTGCTAAGAGAGTAGATTGAGAATTTGATCCACATGGGAGAGATGGGTTTCCCAAGTTTTACTATAGATGATAATATCATCAAAGAAGCCTAAGAAAAAATGATGAAGGAATGGATGGAAGACATGATTCATGAGATTTTGAAAAGTGGAGGGATAATTACACAGGCCAAAGGGCATGACTAAGAACTCATAGTGACCCTCATGAGTTTTAAAGGAAATATTGGGGACAACTTCCTCTTTCATATGTATCTGGTGGTATCCAAAACAAAGATCAAGTTTACTTAAGTAATGAGAACCACTCAACTCATCCAACAGATCATCAATGACAGGAATGGAAAATTTGTCATTGATAGTGAGTTTGTTGAGGGTGTGAAAGTTGGGGCACATGAACCAAGTGCCTTCTTTATTGAGTAACATGACAACATGAGAGGAATAGGTGTTGTTACTAGGATAGATAACACCCACTTCGAGAAATTATTGAACATTTTTCTCAATTTCATTCTTCTGGGAAAAGGGATGACAATAAGGGAGAACATTGGGAGGGAGGCTACCCGGTACCAAAGGAATGGAATGATCATGAAAACCACCAGAAGGGGGAGTCCATGGGGAGTGGAAAAAATGACTTCGTGTTTGGAGAGGATAGATTGGAGGTTATTATGCATAGAGGGTGTCTCGACTACTTGAATGGAATGGATTTGGGAAATAATTCCCGAATGACCTTTTTTCAGGAGATTTTCCATTCAATGGGAATTGATGATCGCAGGGGCACCTATTGTGATGCCTTAGAACATATACTCTTGTCCATCCTATTGGAATTGCATGGTTAATTCCTTATAATCCATGAGGATGGGTACCTGAGTGCATAACCATTCAACATCGAGCACAATGTCACAACCACCCATGTCAATAGAAAACATATGAGATTTCAGGTGGTACTCACCAATTTGTAGGCACACATTTTGACAACGCCTACCACATTTCATGGAACCACAATTGGAAATCATTATTTGAAAATTGTTGACAACACAGATATAACAATCTATTTACTAGGAAATACGATGATGAACAAAATTGTGATTGTTTCCACTTTCAATGAGGATGATGACCTTCCTGTGCTTAATGTAGCCAATGATCTTGAGGGTTTTGGGAGAATATAATCCAATAAGGGAATGCAATGAAATTAGTGGTTTGAATTCTAGTGGATCAAAGGGTGGAGTAGGAGCATCGGTTGGGGGTAGGTTTTCCACTGGGGAAACTTCGACCTCCTCGTTAGAAAAATCCTCATAAATGGACATAAAAGTTTTATGTTCATTACACTTTTGTCCCAAAAAATATTTTTCATCACAATTATAGAAAACACCCTTGAGTTGGCGTTGAACCAATTTTTCCTGAGTTAATTTATGTATCTTGAGAGGATTGGTAGGAGGGGTAGGATTGGTGGGTTGAGTGCAAGGAATAAAGAAGGGTTTTTGGTTATGGGAATAGATAATCTATTGGGATTCCTTGGCTCGTTGAGTATCTTCCAACCAAGTATGAGGGATATCCATTAGGACCTGGGTGTGGATTTCATCCTTGAGGCCACTGATAAAGAATTTCCTGAAGAAGGAATCTAACATGCCCTTTGTCCGTAAATCCAGGTTCTCAAAGGAAAATATAAAGTCTTCCATTGTGTCAGATTGTTTCAACTTGTTCAAATGACCTAGATAGTGGGTGTCAATGTCAAAGCATTCATAAATCTATGCAAAAAACTGTTTCCAAGAAACATACCCTTGGCATGTCTTTCTACGCCATTTTCACCATTGCCAATGTTCAAGATCCAAATAGAGGACACCATAATGAAGTTTTCCCAAGTCATCAATAATTCCATGCATGTTGATGTTAGTGGTAGCATCAGATAGGTACTTCTGCATTGGCATGTGTCTAGCACATGGAAGTCATAAAAAACCTTATATCCTTGAGTTTACTTTAGTTAAAAGGAATTAATTAAAGTAAAAGTTTTTTTATTAGTGGATTGAGTTATTTAAGGAACATGCTTAGCATGTAACATGTAATCTAAATATTAAGTGGGTGTGAGAAGAAATCTCAACTGGGGATCACTTTGGAGATTATAAATATATTGTAACTCATGATTATAAAAGAATGGCTCGGGTAAAGGAGAAAAAACTTTGAGAGGAAGTCACTCTTGATGAGAGAGATCAAGAGAACCTTGGTGAGAGACCAAGGTGAGGATCTTTGTTTAGATCAAGATCAGGAGACTTTTGGTGAGATACTAAGAGCAAGGGAGACTCTTGGTGATATTACAATAGAAAGATACTTTTGGTGAGATTCAAAGGTTGAGGATAGCAAATGACTTTTCTTAGTGAGAGGAGTGTATAAGAAAAGAAGGACTTTTGCTTACACGAGAGTGAGGAGATCTCACTAGTTGGGTGAAGATATTTCATTCAAGTATTGATATAGAGAGGATTGGATCACAAAGGACTATGATTCAATATCTTGGATAGGTGGATAAGGAATTTCATCTAGAGATCATACAATTCAAGGAGAAGAGAAAGAAGAGGCAGTCGTAGGTGGGTTTCAGAGGATAGAAGCCAGAGGAAAGTGTAGCTTCATACAAAAGTGTCCATACAGGTTTTTCATACTTGTATGTGGGTCACATTGGACATAGTCATTTATGTACATGGGTCAACTAAAGACGAATCAAATACACCTCAATAAATGTGATGGTACAGGGTCGTACAACAATACATGCATTACCAGGTTTGTCTGCATTTGTATTTCTCTTAGTGGGCAATTTCCCTATTACGAGAGCCCTGATTTGACCTTAATAAAAGAATATTGGAGCTACTTTTCCCTCCGGGGCTTTACCAGGGGTAGTTTACCCAAACATAGTGGTGTCTTGTTTGTGAGATTTTAGTTTCCTAGTTTATGCTTCTATTACATGTTTAGTTGATTACTCAGTTGTGATTTTAGTAGATAAAGTGATTTTATTTTGAGCTAACTGTTGGGTGCTGGGTTGAAGTGGTAAAATATCAACATGGTATTAGAGAATACCAAGGGTTGAATGACAAGAACAAAAATAATGCAAGGAGAAATAATGTTCCATTTGAGTGACCCAGCCTGTGGAATTTGAGCCATTAATTTTTTTCACCTCAACTCTGGGAAGACGAGAATCACGATGAATGGAGTTGGAATGAAAGACCATATTATGGAAAGAGTCCTCACCTTAATAGTGTGAATGTTTTTCATAGGAGGGAGACTCATGGCACTTTTTTAACCATTGTTTGAGAGTGATGGTGAGGGGGGGAAATTCACCCCTAACTTCTACAAATTCTCCCATAACTTTGGCCTCGAAGGTTGCCAATTTGGAATTGGTGGAATACATGTTAGAAGTCACTCTTTGGATGTTCTCCAAGTGTTGTTTGGATTCATATTGTAGGTAAAGGATTTATTGGTTATGGGTGATGGCCATTTGGGAATGAGGGGTTCCGAGGAGGGGAAGTGGGTCCGTAGAAAAAGACAATAAAATGACATATATGATGGTGATCAGGGTGAAAAGAGGAATGCAATGGGATAGGTGTAAAATAAGGGTGCCGAGAAGGGTGGGGAGTCCATGAAAATGTTTTTACTTAGAAGTGATAGGTACCACAACAACCAAGGCAAAGAGAGAAATCCAACATGATAGGTCCAAAATAAGGGTGCCAATGGGACCACTATACTTTTTTTTTTACGTTTACACAATTATAATCCGATCTAAATATTGCTGTAAAAAATGGCCCAAATTGTTAATAGGATAAATTCTATAAGAATTTCACAACCAAAATGTAGGAGGAAAGGTTGCGCTATAATAGATCTAGTATGTTCCTTTTCTGTCTTGTTTCTTCCTAGGGGTTAGAGTTTACAGGGTTCTTACAGACAAGAGTTTACCCTATGCTATAGCTCTATGATATACGTGCAGGGTCGAACAATATTACTTGACCCAATATCTCAGAGAACCAACTAAGCGGGCTTGACTATACCCTTAGTGGTACTACCAGATTACCCATGATCTAGAGAGTATCTTCCTGAGTGTTCTTCTTAGTGTCACTATAGGAGTTAGGAAACCAACCAACTGATCTAGAGTTGGTTTCAAGAGACCTAGGGGACTCTCAATATACCTGTCCATATGTGGGAGTGATGGAAGTGTACCTATTTTGTCTAATGTGGTACTACTCGAGGGGTACCAACAAGGGCTACATAGGTTGCCAACAAGGTGAAACATTTGTTTCTAGGAAACCCCGTGAAATCAATTGTATTTCCTGCATGTAGTCTTCCCCACCATAGTTTTACCCACTGAGTGATAAATATTTGTGCTTTAATGATGCCAACAATACATGTCTCTACCATGGAAAAAAAATTCTCATAGTTTCCATAGAGGAAAGTACTCTGATACCACTTGTTAGGTGACAGATCTATTATATTAAGCATAAACAAAATTACTGTAGAAAATACCAGCGGAACAATAAAATGTAGAGAACTACAACGAAAAATAATACCTTTATTGATAGGAAGCAATGTTCACTTGGCTCTTTGAGGGGGAAACCTCCAGTAGATAAATTATCTATTACAATAATTCCGAAGAGAATTATTTCTCATGCCTCATACTCTTATTTATTCTAATTCTATCTTCTAAAGAACATTCTAGAGGAATATCTTTCTAGAAGCAGAAGATTCTATTAGGTATTCTTACATTGACTTGTTCACATTTATTAAACATGCCTTATTAACTAATTTCAGCCTTTGTTACATGTAAAATATATTATTCTACCTATGTGAGGGGTTAGGGAGGTTAGGTCCCTAAAACAGGTGCACAACACCCACAATTGACACATATAGGAACACAAAACATTTGCACTTAAGATGAGTTGAAGACTCACAAATAAATGGTAAAGCACTGGTAAGAAGACAAAGCTCTTGCATACGTACCTGAGAAATAGAAGAAACTCAAAAGTTTTCCTAAGGAAAATACGAAACTTTCCAAATATTTGAATGGTCACCCTAGAACAGAGAAGAAAAACATGTTATATAAAAACATGTTTCAAAATAATACTTTTTAAATGATTATTTTTTGTTATTGTGAGTTTTTACTATTTCAAGTCTCACAAGTCTCATTGACCATTGTTTCATAAATGTTTCATGTATCTTATGTATAACCTTATTCTTGGAGTCGTTGGATTCATTTTTTTAGTGTAAGTGGAAATTTTGTCAATACATTCTTTCCAATATATCCCTCAAAGTTCTGTAAAACAATTTTCTCCTCTCGTTAACTTCTAACACACTCCATATGAATTGAGGACCAAGTCTTTTGGTTTTGGAGCCTGATTATCTTCCTAATTCATATGTAGGTCAAAGAAGCTCCAGGATACACAATTCATGCCCCCCCGACCATGAGGGGGACAAAATTTTTGTTTTTGCAATTCAAATATTGTAATTTCATAGTCAATATGGACCGTTCATAATAAGGTCGTAGATTTGACGATAGAAGTTGTGTTAGGGTTTTTCTCTTTGGAAGGAAACCCTTTTCTTTTAGGGAATTGTATTGCGGCTGTGTGTTATGGAAAATATTGTATTATGAAAGAGGAGACTGTGAGAGGAAGAAGAGGAAGTTATAGTGCGTGTGTTGTAGGTTGTCTCCCTTCATTTTTTTGGATAATAAAAAGGAAGGACCTGGAAATTTCTCTGGTGGATGTAGCCCACACTGGGTGAACCACGTATATCTGTGTCTCTATTGTATTGTGTATCTTCTGTGTTTTTATTTCCTAATTTGTTTTATTTTATTGCTCCGAAATCCTGTTTTTCTAACACAAGTCATCATCATTTACATCCTTCATAATGTTTTTATTCTCAAGTTGAATTTTAGTTCCCTTCCTGTCATTCCATGCACAACATTAAAAAAAGTGACATCGAGTGTCTAAAACATGTTAGCGAATAAAGTTAAGAAATTCATTTTTAGTAAAAAGTATAAGAAAATTTTCATGTTGATTACCTTTTGATCCACCTATTTCTCCTCTTTGAAACACTTCCATAAAGATTTTACGCTATTTTTCACTTAGATTGCGAACATTATTATCAAGTTTCTTTAAGTTTTTTATTTGCATGATACGCCTTAACCAATACACATCATTGATTTAAACCTATAGATAATTCAAATATATTAAAATTTTAATAAAAATTAAATAACTTGTATTGTTCTCTTGTTGGGATGAGCCACCACCGCAGTCGTTGCAATACGTTGTTTTCCTTGAACTTCTATCAGCTATTTCTATAAAAAAAAAAACGATCACTAGATATAAAATTATGATTTTTTTTTACAAAATAAAATTTCCGTGCGTATAATAAAACAATATGCACCGGTGCGTTAATAATATGTATATGCACTGATATATGATAACCATGTTCTTATGAAATAAAAAATGTTTTGTTTACACATTGTTATATTCACGTGGTGTTTTATAAATTAATAGAAGCATCGATGCCTAATTAATGTTTATTGCGCACCGTATAACCCATGAACAAATTTAAAACATGATGCTTTCGACATTAAAAACAATTTTATTTTCATTTTAAACTCAATGATCATGTTGACAGGAACATGTGCACCGGTGTGCTATTAGTGTATGGTGCACACTATGAATAAAATCATTTTTTTAAAAGAATATTGACAGTTGTAACATCCTGCTCTTGCAAGCACTTGTTATTGACTTATTCTTTGAGGACACTTGCGTGCAAGTGATCCGGTTATAGTACTTGGTTATTGTTTTGCTTATGGATTTTATGATGATCTTGATGGTTGTGATTTAATGTTATTGGAAATATATGTATTGACATATGTTATTGACAAGTTTTCTCTAAGTGTCCAGGACACTTGACAGATTGTGGATGTCGATGGCATTAATGGATCTCCTAGGACTCCAGATTGAGTCAGGGAGTGGATTGTATTGGTTTGAGTATTTCATTTATGAATATGTGACATGTGATCGATTATAGTATGATTTGTATATGGATCATTGACAATGTTTTGTTGATGTATGAAGGCTGACAGATGCTTGTTAATCTGATTCACATAAGGAGTAAGGGGGCCATGCACATAGACCAAATATTGAGGGAGAGGTGTGGCAGTGTCCATTTCATAGCCTACTAGCACTCTCGTTGTGGCTCGAATCGTAGGTTAATGATTACCTAGTTCGATAGGTCTACAATGTTGTGAGGGCATACTGAGACAGTCGCTCATGAATATTTCTAAGGAGCACACAATAAGACTGGGTCCTTATTCCTTAGAACCCCTTAGTCTTTCACAATGTCACCCAAGTGGAGTTTTGAATCCAAGGGTTGGACAACTACCAAAACTAGTCAAAGGAGAGCGACACCCTTGGAACACAGAGTGTGTCTTGAAGGGCACCTCGCGGAAATAAAACTTGAGTCAATGAATCTAGGTGGCCTAGAAAACCTTGAGCGAATAATTAAACCATGTAAAATATTTAAGCATTGATTTAATTAATTAATTAATTAAGGATTAGAATTATTAAGTGAAAGTCTAAGCCTATTCAAAAATTAAGCTTGAGTCCAAGTTTGGTAAGAAGTCTAAAAATAAATTATAAATTAAATAAAAACGAATGAAGTAAAACAAGTTAAGAATTAAAAAAGGGTGGAATTATATTTAAAGATTGACATAAGGCACATGTGTGCAAGAAAATGTAAAAGGGTGCTTTTAAGATAAGAAAGAAATAAACATGAAGGAATGTGTACGCATAGAAAGGTCTCTAGAGTCTAGTTAACACTAGTCTAACTAGAGAAGAATCCTATTTTAACTCAACTCGGATTTAGTAAGGTGTCAGTCATTAAATGGGAATATGTGAAATAAAGCAACAACTAGGAGTGATTTAAGGAGCGCTTTTAGGAAGGGTGAAGGAAATTGACCTTAATTAAATAATATGTGGAATTTCTTGTGCAACTTGGGAAGAGGGTGACAAGTGTAAGGGGGAAATAATTCTAAATTATTTAATCACAAGTGTAAGTGGGGATGTGTCATTGAGGAAAATCCTATAAACCAACTGGCCTAGAGGGAAAATGGATCACACACTTGTTATGGGTAAAGTTATGCTGCAAAAAAATTGATTGGTTTTAATTGTGAGAGTTGGGATACCCAACTTGAGAGAGAGTGGTGGCTTTACCTTGCAAGGCAAGCCTGGAGCTATAAATTTATGGCTTTCTGTGCGTGGTCCCTTTGTGTCTTGGGGGGATAAGGGGGAAGAAGAGTACCCCTAGCGTTGGTTGGGAGGTACCAATGAAGTCTCAACGATTAACAAGCGGGAGAAAGGAGGAACGTCAGTTGCGAAAGGACATCTTCAGGACCGCCTTCGTCGGTTACGGTATTTATTTGTATCTGTGTTGAAACTGTAATTGTGTTAAGATTATTTGTAATAGAGAGTTCTTGTAAATTTTCCCAAGCTTTGATTGTAAATCTGATTTTTAATGTACAAGTTTTCACTAAAGCTTATGAAGTGATATTGTCAAATCTCTTGAGTTGCTGCCATTTAATTCAACTCAAAAATCTGAGAAAAATGATGTTGTCGTCGCAAGAAATCGAATCTGAGATCCTATTTAGAATCTTGTTTGTATGCTTTAAGAAATTGTTTCTAAAAATTACTCTATAAAGATAATCTGATTATGAAATCATGGAATGAACATTGTATTTCATTACCTTTTGAAGGTGTTAGTGTGTATTCAAATGCTACTAAGAAATTTTACAGTTGGGTATTTTTTTATGGCCCAATCTTATGCAATGGAATTTTGGAATTCCTTGACTGCCATGCTTAGATATTGGTTAGTGTGGTATAGGGGATATTTCCCAACCAGAAGACACTCTCTTCATGATTGCTTCCATTGAGGCTTTTCAAAATTTAATTTTCCTTCATCTTTCTATACCTTCTACCCAAGAAATCCCGCAGACTCATTGTTTAATGGCTGGCATTCCCGAAGTTTCTTTTCTTCGTGGTTCAAGAATTCAAAATTTCATTTTGTTTAAACCTATGTAGTTCACTTTTTGACTAAAAATGATGATACATATTTACATTTTTTCAGTTCTTGCTTGAGTTTTTGATCCATATTTGTTGTGTGACTGAGTTTTGCCCAACCTTGACTCGTGGGTTCTTCCCTTATCGATTGGTGTGCACTTCCTTGTACTCATATGATGTGTGGTTTGGATTGATTTCTTTCCATATATTGTTGTCCTGGAATGAATCTTTTTCTTCCTTGAAATTATTACTTGTTTTCAAATTTTTTTGGCGCGCAAGGGCCAGATCAAGCTTAATGTGCAGAACACTAGATCCATAGTAATTGGAAATTTCATTGGAGGGATCCTCATTCTGAAGACTCATGTTTGGGCATCGAGTCTCGATCCAGGTGTCACACCTCTGTGTTGCTATGTATTACTCGAATCTCTGAGTATGCTCGGGGGTTGGAGTTGAACCTCGGGCTCAAGAAACTATTGGATTACTCAGAGGGGGGGTGAATCAGTAATAGCGTAATTATAATCCCTTTTCTCCAAATAATCCAAGTGTTATATCAATGTAGAATTATTATCCAATAATGAGCAATAAGAAATGAACAATCACACACATACATAGTACACCAGTGTTTTACGTGGAAACCCAAATTGGGAGAAAACCACATAATGATTTATCTTATATGTCTTAAATAATTACATTCATTGGAAGCACCAACTTCCTTTGTTTTCCAGCTACAACTGGAAGGAGGTTCCAACCCCCTAGTTCCTCAAGATACAACCTGAGGGAAGCTCCAACTCCCCAATTCTATGGCTACAACCAGAAGGAGGCTACAACCCCCGATGTTCTCCAGCTACAACCGGAAGGTGGCTACAACTACCTGTCCATGCCCCATCTAGCCGCCCTGAAGTAGAAGTAGAATGATGGAACCACTGTCACACTATCACTATGAGATATACTGTTGTAAACATGTACCAATAAACCTAAACCATGCATCAACCATC
>ML787476.1:476599-519426 GCA_009831015.1 Picea engelmannii | reverse complement strand
ACCAATGGCTGAGTGCTAGTATTGGCTATGTGCAAGAATACGTGATTAATACTTGCATAGCTAAGTGCAAGTCATCTATAGTGCTTTGTGCGTAGACTGTGTAAGTCTCTATGCCTAGAACTACTTGGGGAAGGAGGATCTGGTGAAGTGCGCATAGATCTCTTGTCCTATGCAGAGTAGTTTTATGATGCTATGTTCCTGTAAGATGCTTGACATAAGATAATAAAGAGAAGAAGAGTTGGTGGACGTAGCCCCAGGGTAGGGGTGAACCACGTATATCTTGTGTTATGGTTTCTTTGTGCAATGTATTGATGTGTTTATGTGCTTACTTGTTTAGATTCTTGGATATAGATGAATGATAGATAGATCTATTGATGCTATGTGTTTAATAATATGGATGAATTCTATATCTGACCTATGTGGATGTGCTTAGTGATTGAACATACTAGATCTAGTTGAATACTGCGATGCTCTGTAATTAGGGTTTTGTCTGCGAAGTAGATGATGGTTTAATATTGATGAACTGTAATAACTAAATGCTTTGTTAAGGCATTACAATCACAAATTTGTGTCCCATCTAAGGTTGCAAACATTTGATTCTTGCAACCACCCTTGCTTCTACCTCGGGTGAGACTTCATCTACTTCGCAGGTGTTTCCTAAAGGGACAATAGTTAGGGTTTTGTTGGTGCACTGTTGAACGTTGAACCCTGGGTCTTCCCTTGTGCCAACAAATGGTTCCGTTTCTAGGACCTGAAACTATGTTTGTTGGGAACTGAGGAAAATAAAGAAAGCTTTGTGTGTAGATCTGTTGCTTGATTTGTGAAGCTTTGTGCTAAGGAAGGAGGAATATCTAAAGAAAAGAGGTAAGATCTGAATGCTTTGTGCTCTGATAGAGGTAAGAATAGTGAAAAGTTTTAGATCTGGAAGCTTTATGCTCTGCTAAAAGTAAGATAAGTGGAAATTTTTATTTCAAGAATATGGATCTAGGTATGTTTGATAAATTATGTCCTAGCTTGAAAGCAAGGGCACAACTAGAATAAAGAAGATTTGATATGAGTAGATCTAATAAGAATAGTGAAATATATGTTATTCCTATGCATAGAAAGAATGGTTGGACTAATAAATGGATGTAGGATCCTAGAGATAATTTTTTGCAGGATAGCTACTGCGATCCTAGTGCGCAGTACAGGAAAGGTTGGGGATCATTTAAGGGAAAGAGAGGATTAACTCTTTGTCACAGTTGCAGAAGACTGGGACATCTTGCTAAGGAATGCCCTGGTGGAAGACCCGGTTTTCTTTGTTGTAAATCTATGGACCACGAAGTTTTGGATTGCCCTAGAATGATTGCTAAGATTGAAAGATTGAATATGGAACAAGTAGACCCTCAGAAAGGTCAAGAAACTGAGACCATGGCAGAACCCAATAAGAATCAAAGACTGTACTATTACAAATGAAAGAAACCTTGAATGACCACAGAGATACTAATCTATAAGAGATCTTAAAAGAGAAAGAGCAAGGGAAGTAAGAATAGGAGACTTCGACATTGACTGTATTATGGATGAGGAAACACAGGTGAATATAATGATAGAAAGAACTTGGGAAATTCTAGCAAAGCCTTCTATGATTCCTTCATTCGGAAGAATGAGATTATTTAGAGGAAAGCATATAACCCTATGTGGAATACTTACCCAAATATCTATGAGTGCTCATGGAACTTCGACAGAAGAAGATTTTGAGTTTGTTAAATTTATTGAGAACAATGCCCCATTTTCTATGTTACTAGTAAAACCTTGGATCGGAAAGGATCAGGCCAGAAGGAAAGAAGAAGAAGTCTTAGAGCAAAAGAAGAAAGAATTGAAAGATTTCATGACTAGGAGGATCACACACTTGATTGAAGAACATTAGAAAAAATCAAATCTATTTAGGATCGTGGATGTCAAAGTTGGAAGAACACAGGAAGAATCACAAGAGACTGAAACACCTGCCCCGGATAGAGAAGAAGTATTTCCCCTGAATCCTAGGAAATAATCTCAATAGCGCGGAGTTACTATGCCAAGAAGATATAAGAATCAGAATGGAAAGACGAATAACGAGACGAAGATCACTGGGAAAAAGGACAGAAAGCTCAGTAAGAAAAGAGCAAAGATCGAGAAATTACATAAGATTCCAGAGGGAACTTCGCAAAAGGAAAATTTTCAAAAATGGAACTTCGTCGGGATAGAAGAACAACGCCACATGGCACTTCGCCATGGAAAAGCAATATAGCCATTGGAAACAGTATAACCGTTAGACTGACACCCTGATTGGGTAGAATGACATTTTTGGTCAAAAGGATCACCATCAGACCGTTGGGACCACGTCGTAACGGACATAACTAAATTAATGAAGGTCTCTTGTCCATTGGAAAGATCTGTTACGTTGTTGTCTACTTATTCCATCGACTTTTGCACCGAGAACACTTTTGTGAATTGTATTAGAGAGAATCCATTACTACCGCACTTTGATTAGTAAGATCGACACCAGTTCTATTGTTTTGCACACTCATTCATCAACTAATCTAAGAGTGTATGTCGGACGAGCTCAACGTCGCGGATAAAATAATTGAAGAATTTCTCATCGATCTCATGGCCGAGAAAGTAATATCTGTAAGTATTCAAGTGTCCTCGACAAGAGGAGTGCAAGCCTCTCCGTCAACTGCTTGTGGATCCGGACCATCCCAAGTTGTCACAAAAAAGAGAACCAAGAACAAATATGACCTAGCAAATGCAAATCTAATCTCGATCATATTACCAGACTACATCCCATCCCTGGTCGGCATGGTGAGTCGTGATAGTGTACCGAGATATTTCGAGTGACCATGGTTACTGTGTACCTCCCGAAGGGGATACGTGCAGTTAGAGCACAACAAGACAAGATCTCAACATTGAAGTTCAGTGACTTCAACCTAGAATATCGCAAGAACCATAGTATGCTCACCCCATATAAATAATTGACCAGGACAAAGGGGAAGAACTCAAAAATAATCACCCATCCGTGGATGATGAACCTCGCGCAGTCCACCCTTTTGAACGTAATGAAGATACCACATTTTGGATGGCACCAAGAGGTCAACGTCTGTGTTAATATACTACTCTCATGTTACCATGGTGGATACTTATGGCTAGACCAACATATCATAGTCGATCCGACGTTGATCCATAGGATCACTTGATTGAGCATGCAAGGACCTAACCCACAGGACTTTTATCCAGGGAAAGCCACATATCACATATTAGCACAGAAGATCAAGGATACCTATGGCGATGTTGAGAAGGGGATGTGAGGCTACAAGGTAGATTCCATCTAGAATGGCGCAGTGCGCTTAGCATGCCAATTAATTGTAGGAAAGCTAGTACAGAAGAATGGGCCCATGCAGGTCACAGGGTTTGTCGTTGACCTCGTGGGTAAATGTGTAGAAGGCCTACAGATGAACTAGGAGAAGTACCTAGTCAACCAGATGGAGTTAGACTGTCGCGAAGCTCGGGATCAGGGCTATGAGTTCCACTTCAGCTGGCTACTGATCCTCATAGCATTTATTTCTTGGGATATGCCAGAAGGTGCGACCTTCCCGGACATTGAGTCGTTCGAGTTGCTTGCTGTGAATTTCACCACGCTCTGGTACTCAAGCGATATGGGAAAAAAGTGGCAATCGAATGTATTTTTTCATACATACTATCTCTAACTAAATAGGGCTATCAAATTTGAAACTCGCATGACTCCAAACACCCTACATCGGTCCCGACCCCTCATGAAGTTCTGCGTAGATCGACACTTCATCTATATCATTGCACGAGCAGATGAGAATAATGAGGAGCTTCAGTCGTACTACAAGCTCACAGAAGAGGACCTCATGGAGATAAGTAAGGACTAGTCAACAGAACTCCTTATCCCTGTTGATCCTGTAGAGATGTATGACCCCTAACTTGACAGCTCGGAGGCCACTCACAAAGAACATGACACACCCGAAACCAGTAGAAGGAAGAAGACCGCAGAAGTCCAAGACTTAAGAAGCGCATCAGAAAAAACTGCTTCAGTATCACATGACCGAGGGGGTGATGATGAAGTAGAAGATATAAATGGAAAATAAGATGATCAGAAGAAAGGTGAAGTAACACCGCCTAGAGATGAGACTGATCCCTTGAAGAAGAGGAAGGTTTCTCCCACGAAACCCTCTTCCTGGAAGAAATCCAGAGCCACCTTGACTAAGATAAAAACTTTTCTCACTGTCGATGACTTTGACTTTATCATAGTAGCTATTGCAGATGCTTTGCAGGACATCTTACGGAATCATGAAGCCAAGCAGGAATAAATGTACAAAAAAATTGAAGTTGAACTCTGAGGGGTACAGCAGGCCCTTCAGTCCAGTCTCATAGTGTCCAATGCGCCCCTGTCGTCAGGAGAACCTGAGTTGGGAGATGAGCCAGCCCAACTCCACTGACTAGCTAATGGGTCCGAAGATCATCTTCGTCATGCATAGGAAGAAATAGAACAAGCCACCCATGCCTTGAATAAAGTGCAAAAAGTAGTCGTAGAACAATGTCGAGTTGCGGATCAAGAGAAGGTTTCTCCTCAAAAAACGTTTGAAGAGGAGAAAGCACATATTCAGCAAGAAAAAGAGAAGTTGCTCGTAGAGCAACTTGAAGTGAAAGAAGAAGTCAATAGAGCACTTTTCTCTGTGACAGGTTTAGAGCTAAAGGTAGAAGACCAAGTCGAACATCAAGTAGATCAACTCGCAGAAGATATCCAACATCTATAGCAAAGAATAGCAGACTTAGAGCTCCGAACAGTACCCGACACTCCATTGGAAGTGAGGGATCAAAGAGAAGCAATTGCCTGAAGCACAGTTGAGAGAATAAAGTCCCTTGCCATGGAATGTAAACAACTAAGTGATCACAGTGCCCAAACTTATGAGTGACTCACTAAGAATCCAGAACTGAAGGCACTGGAGTCATAGCTCTAGGGGGTGAAGCAGCAAGAAGAAACAATACAGGTGCAGTTGAATCCCATGTCAGTTATTTAAAGGATGAAGTGATCCCAAGAGAAACACACTTCTCAATAGAAGGTCCACACCATTTAGAGCAGAGTCATGGAAGTGGCTCAGAGGCTCCAACCTATACAGGATGAGGCTTGCCAACTATTCTCAGAGATCGAAGGTCGAGGAGCAGAAGTGGAGAAAGTCATCACTGCAGTTGAACAATGTCTATAGGGACCTGTCAATGAAGCAGTCATCCAAGAGTTCCCTGAGAAGGATACCATGGCACAACAACAAGTTGAAGCAGCGCGAGCCAAGATCAAGGATTTTCAGGCAGAATTACCCAGATTAGAGTGACTTAGGATGAATCACAAGTGAGTGTTGGGGGCCTGTTGTCCCTTGACCAAGTTTTGAGGATCCTTGGTCATGTTTGACCTATTTTTTGGACTTCGACAGGTTGTCGAAGGCGGAGTGCAAGACGAAGCGGAGATCGCAGGATCTCGGCCCCTTTTTAGGGATATTTGGGTTTTTGAGCTATGTAACGGGTATGGGAATGTCGGCCCATGGGTTTACCCATGCTTAGGCCTATTTTGTAATATATAAAGAGAAATATAGGCGATGTAAGTAGCAACCAATGGTTGAGTGCTATTACTTTCTATGTGCAAGAATACGTGATTAAGACTTGCATAGCTAAGTGCAAGTCATCTGTAGTGCTTTGTGCACAGACTGTGTAAGTCTCTGTGCCTAAAACTACTTGGGGAAGGAGGATCTGGTGAATTTCGCACATATATCATGTCTTATGCGGAGTAGTGTTATGATGCTTTGTGCCTGTAAGACACTTGACAGATGATAATAAAGAGAAGAAGAGTTGGTGGATGTAGCCCTAGGGTGGGGGTGAACCATGTATATCTTGTGTTATGGTTGCTTTGTGCAATGTATTGATGTGTTTATGTGCTTACTTGTTTAGATGATTTGATATAGATGAATGATAGATAGATCTATTGATGCTATGTTCTTAATCATATGGATGAATGTTAGATCTGACCTATGTGGATGTGCTTAGTGCTTGAACATACTAGATCTGGTTGAATACTGCGATGCTCTGTAATTAGGGTTTTGTTTGTGAAGTAGATGTTGGTTTAATACTGATGAACTATAATAACTAAATTCTTTGTTAAGGCATTACAATCACATATCTGTGTCCAATCTAAGGTTGCATACATCTGAGTCCTACAACCACCCATGCTTCTACCTCGGGTGAGACTTCATCTGCTTCGTAGGTGTTTCTGAAAGGGTCAGTAGTTAGGGTTTTACTTGTGCTCTCTTGAGAGTTGAACCCTGGTTCTGCCCCTGTGCCAACAAACCCCAACTATCCTTTCACAAGAGTTGCACCCTGGATGGCTGAATGTTGCACTCTGAAGGATTCCACCATCATAATATGATGGTAGGCAGCTCAATCTATGTGCCCTAGCTGGATCTCAACTAGGTCGGAAGGAATCTGCAATCCGAGCTCTGATCTCATGCAGCTACAAAAACCCTCTATATGACGTTGCGCCCTCACTGGTTGAGTTGTGAAACACTTCAAATTGGATACTCCTGAATCACACAGTGAAATACCTGGATGGTATCTCCAATGGGCTAGGGTGTGTCTCTCAACACCGAAATCGATCAATGGTGGTGGTTTCCTCCATAAATCCACAAAATAGTAGAACTTGAATCTCCTCCTCCTCTGGGAACTCTCAACATCAAATCATAACATAGCATAATGAGGAATTAGGTCGAATTTTCCCGATCTAATTCACCATTGACCTCACTTAAGCTAGGCGCTTTTCCTCCTAAGGTGAGTAATTAATTAATTAAGTACCCCCTTAACACCTTTTCATTCTATTTATCCATTGAATTAGTCTTAAGTGACATTTCCTATGTTTTTTGGATTAATTCATCATTTAGCCATCAATTCTCCCTTATTTCTCCTCTAGTTCCATGTTTGTGCCTGACTATAGTCTATGGGAATAGATAGACTACTAAGTCACTCCTTGCTGGCCTACTCTTGGGAGTGGGACATCACAATCTTCAGATTCACACATGTCACCACAAAAGAAAACAACGATGAAACCAACAAGGGTTGAGCCATCCGACAGCTCCCATCATACAGTAGAGACAGAAAGTGTCGGAGTCGTATACGACGATACGTCAGAACTTCTAGACAAATATGGAGAGACTTTAAAATGGGGAGAAGTATATTATATGTTTAATAAATCAAACTTATCGGCAGAGGCAGAGGAACCAGATGAACTCCAAGTGTTTAGAAACATCATAAAATCAGTAATTTTCAGAGTGGAAGAACATCCAACAATTTTCCCTTGTGTGGACGCCATTTCTTGGATTTTGAAAAACACAGACGTAGATAGTAGGTATGTGTTTAATGTAAGAAAAGATCCAATAGCTTATTTCAGGCTCGGTGATTTAGTTAAGTATTACCATATTGAGGCCAGAAACAAAAATCTAGATGGTCAGATCCTTAGCGAGTTGGATATCACACCAAAGGATTTATTCCCCACACGGTATAAAGCAGACAAACAGTTCAAATATCAGCCAAAGAGTTGGTACCCCACAACCAATTTAAGAATACCCTACCAATATATGGTATCCATGTTGTGTAGGTTGTACGTGGAACCAAATGCAACCCACTTTCCCTTGTCATAGATGCCCCTAATTTATTTATGTGTAGATGTAGGGGCCTCATTCAACTAGGCAGACATATTGTCTAAGAATCTTAAAGATGTTATTTCAGTAGCTACATAAGAACAACCTGGAAGCTTCCACAATTTCCATATGTCTTCATCTCTTCTAGACATAATGTGCATTTCTCACAAGTACACAAACATGGGATGGAGTTGGTTTCCCGTTGATGTTGTTATCCACATCTACTGCAAGGTGCTTTGGGAGTACAAATATTGAACAACTTATCAAAGGATCTATGAACACTTCCTTGCCCCACTATACGAGTTTATTTTTTGCATCTCCCCACCTTGTATGACCAACAAGGCCATAATAGTTATAAGAAGGATTGGGGATTGGTATTTAATGGAACATGGCACATATATAAGGATATATGGTGCAAAGAAACCACCTCATCTACTTCCTCTATTCAACCCTGACAAGCTTGTGCTTTAGGAAGTAGCATATCAAACCATCATTCATGGGGTCGGAGGAATTTTATATGGATCAAAGAAATCCATTTGGGCTCAATTAACTCTTTACATTGACAACTACTTCTTTGAAAACACCAAACAAACATAGGCGGAATTAGACATCTTACTTTCCTACCATTTTGGAGAGGAAATATTATGGAGGCATGATCCCAAGAACATCATCAAAGACAATTTTCATAGCATGAGACTCTCATATGAGTACACAACTGAGTTCTGGGAAGAAGAAGGAGTACATCAAAACTCTAGGACTTATGACAAGGTCATTTTTAACAGGCAAGGTCAGCCTAAAGGTAGGATCATGGAAGAAGAAGTTGCAAGAGAGGTAGCCAGAAAATATGCAGAGAGAGATGAAGCTAAGAGATCTCCCCCCATCTTTTTATTGACTCATTCAGGTTCCGTAGAAGAGGATGAAGAAGCACCAACTGATAAAAAGAGAATATACAAAGAGAAGGTACTAAAGAGGAGGAATGATTCTAAAAAGAAACAAAAATTAGAAGCTGAAAAATAAAATGCTAGGGAAGAAAATGAAGCAAAAGCAAACGTGGAGGCTAAAGCAAAAGTTGTCGTAGAAAAATAAAAAGAGTTAGTTGAAGCAGCAAGAATAGCAAAAAAATTAGTAGAAAAGGAAGCAACGGATAAAGTTGTTGAAGAAGAAAAGATAAATAAGTATGTATATGTTAGAGAGGTTGACACACACCCGATGGAATTGGATGTCCCCAAAACACCCACCGCAAGCGTAGGTGCAGGAGAAGAAAGAATGAGTAGTGGTTGAATCGTGCAAGAAGGAGTAAAAAAGGTTCCAGCAGGAGAAGGAGCTCATTTTTTGGTGGTGACTTAGATCCCCGTCATGAGAGATGTTAGGGAATACCCTGTGGCAACAACTAGGGTGGGATTTTCATTCATGGATGCAACTGTGGACAATAAACAGAGGTTGTGCCAACAAAACGAAAAAACGGAAATGAGGATCAAAGAGTTAGAACATAGGCTCTGACAAGTTAAGATTGATGAAAGGAGTCTTCTCAATTTTAAAACCAGTGAAAAAAAAGTGAGGAATGATCTGGAAGGTTCCATCATTGATATGTATACCAACCTGCATCTCTTCCAAAATGTGGCTACAACAGTTATTGAACAAAATGACCAAATAGAAATTCAGTTGACACAATACAACAATATTTAGGAAGGTATAGAAAACATTGATACCTAGATAGTGGAGAATCTTGATGTACCTCCAGAGTTGTATAGACCCTCGCATTCAGCAATAAAAAGATACCTATATGCATTATATCATTGCCAACAGGTAGGGGAAATGGCAAACAAAGAAGTAACCAAAGCAATGGGGATCAGTTCAAGGACTCACAAATTTTCCCAAGAGTTGATAAGGAATGGTCATCTCCCAATATTATATGAACTTGGGAAGAATTTGGTCACGAAAGAGTTAGTGAATGCAATACAGAAAATAATTATTTGAAGGAGACAAATAGTTTAAGCATCAACCTTTGCCTCTATTGATCTTATTGATCAGCATCTACTACATCTAGTGAAGTTTAATACTATGATACAAGATTTTATGACAAGACTAGAGAAATATATGAGTGCCCTAGATGATAGCATTTCCATGATCGAAGCAACGCTAGAACAAATATCTTACAGGAGGATTGAGTCATTGTATAACCAGTTGGAAGTCTGGACAACTTATCTCTGGAGAAAAAGTTCATAGGAAAATGAAAAACAATTATTTTTCATTTCATCCTTTTCCTAACTGCTTCAAATTTCAACATTTTTTCCACTTGTCATGAGAGAAGGGAATGTGAACAGTTTTTTATAACTGCCTCTTGAAGAAGAAGGCGAAAAGACAACTAGGAGTTACTGCTCTTTGTATAAAATAGACTAGAGACTCCTTTAACCTGGACTTGTTTTTGGTTTTTCAAGCATTGTATACACCCAAGAATTTTTTCGAGAAATTATACGGTGTTAATGAATATTGAGAAGCCCTTAGGGCCAACATGTTATAGAAGGAATTATGTATAGAAACTGATTGAATCTTTGAACTATTTCAAGTGAAGATATTTGATGTTTCTATGGACTATAACAATGCTTTGTTTGTTGTAGACTAATTCTTATACAATCTCTGATATTCTACAGTTATTTATATTCCTTTGAATATTTCAATGTCTTGAGTTTTGTGAGTTATTACAGTATATGTTGTTGTAATCTAGACTAATCTGATTATACATGTATATATGTTATTGCTTCCGATATTTCTCTTTTTATATAGATAACTGTATTAAAGTTGTTTAAAGTTTTGGTTGCAAAATAACTCACTGATTACTTTATCATTGCTCCTAGCTAGGATAGGTTAGCATAGATTAGTGATATATTAGTTTTATTTACATACATGGTCTTCATCTACATATTTTCATTGCACCCACTCACTTCGTCGATACATTGGATTGTAACCAGTAAGAAAACCAAAAGTTAGCAATAAATGGCAGCCATGCCAAATTCTGGATGGGACTCCTAATCCAAATGGTGTATAGTCTAATTGGGACTGTGTACTGTGGAGTATCCCTTGTTTTTTTCGGGCGAAGTTGAACCCGTCAACACCTCCCTAATCACTTTATAACCCAACTTTGGTATATAACCACCCACAACAAGATTCATCTACCATATTAGCTAATATTCTTCTTCTTTTATTCTAGCATGATTACTTTTTAAAGATATATAATATTCATTCCAAATATGTTTTTCTTCACCAACAAATCCCAACCTTCCATCATCTAATGATTTTGGACTCATAATAGATTACCTTACAAGGTCAACTACTTGATATAAATAGAAAAAAACCCTTGGTCCTTAATGCGTCCACCATATTTATGAGCAACTTAAAGTTTTCATCACAACCTACCCAAGGATCATCACCCGGCATCACACTATTCCCTTCTCCAACACTCCACATTAACCATTTCCCAATCAAAGGAAAATATAGTACAATAGTCTTCCAAAAGACTGAGGCATTTTGAAAATATTTATTGGTAGATCTTATCCAATCTTCCACAAATAAGCATTCAATATATTTTTTCCTTACCACCTTGCACCAAAACCATTTTCCCTCTATAATTATCCACACACATTTGGTCACCAAAGATTTAGTGAAGCAATGAATATTTAGTATGCCATGTTTCCTTTAGGACTACAATCTTCTTAAAAGATACCCATGGAAAATTCATCCTGTTATAGTCACCAGCCCAAAGGAATTCGAAACTCACTCTTATCACCTTCTCTAGAACACCTTTTAGAATAAAATACAAGGAAACCTAATGAGCTGGAATAATTTCTAAAACTAATTTAACCAAGACACCACCCCACCCACCTTGTAGGAAATCCACCTATTACACCATAAGGATAATATTTTATCCACCTTATCAATCATCCATCCCTAGTCCCTTACATTATAATCATTTGGATTTAAATAGAAACCTAAGTATTTAATGCATGACTACAATTCAACTTCTAATAAGGAAACATTTGTAGAAACTTCATTTTGTCTTCTTCACTAACTCCCATGAAATAAACAATATATTTTCCCATGTTTATCATTACTCCAGTAGCCTTACAATAGAGATCCATAATCTTCCTAATCTTTTGAGAATCCATTTGAGTATTGTCACATAATATAAGAATGCCATTGATAAATAATAAATGAGATATGTGTAAAGATCTGCCAACTTTTATCCCCTTAAAATCTCCAACACATTTGTCCACTTACAAATATATGCTCAAACCCTCTATCACTAGAAGGATAAATAGAGGAGACAATGGGAAACCCTATCTTAATCCCCTCCTTGGCCTAAATAATTCTAAATTTGACCCGTTAATTAATATTGCAAATGATATCGAAGATACACAATTCATAACCCAATTGACAACGCTAAGATTCATCCCAACATGAATAAGCATTTGTCTCAAATAAACCCAACTTACACTATCATAGGTTTTATATAAATCAACCTTTATTACCATAGTAGGTGTCCTTTTAATTTTGATTTAATGAAAGACATCTTGGGTCACTTCCACAGCCTCATGGATTTGCATTTGATCCCGAAAACCAAACTATTCCTGAGATATAGTCTTTGATTGTAATGCCTTCACCCTTCTTGCAATAATCTTGGATATTATTTTATATATAATTACATAATGAGAAGGGTCTGTAATCCTCAAAACTATAAGGATTGTTCATTTTTTGAATAAAATCAATGAAAGTGGTATTAAATGTTGCTAGGATCTTTCCATAAGTTCTAGATTCTTCGATAACCCCAAGAATATCATCCTATGACAACTCATAAAACCAAATAAAAAATTCCATAGGCCATCCATATGGCGAAGGACTCTTATCCTTTTGGAATATATGAAAAATCTCTTGTAGCTCCTCTTTAGAGACTACTTCCATCAAACAAACATTATCTTCCTTAGAAACAAATCCAGGAAAGAAAGTTGCCATATTGACTACCTCAACAATAATAGCCCTATCATCTACCTTATATACCATTAAAATTATTAACACCTACTCTTCCCAAATCCTTAAAACTTGTAATCATATAGCCATCAACCTCTTTCATATTCTAGATGTGGTTGGCGTTTCCCTTATGTTTATCATATTGATTAATTTGTTAGCATTGTCAACCCCCTTTTCGAGCCACAAGACTCTACTTTCTAGTCTCTAAGTAGCTTATTTTTCACTTAGCAATTGTCTTTTGCTTTACTCAAACTCATATATTACATCCTTGTGTTCCTCATTAGAGAATCCTACTAATTCCTAAAAATATAAATTCTCCAACTAACTTTCAGTCTCCAGAAATTCCTTCTCACTTTTAATTCTTCTTCCATGAGCCCACTTGATGCGGGAGCATCATACCCCCCTAAATCATAATCGAATCTTGAACATTATAGAAGGCCTATGACAACGTATTAAATATATTGTAATACAAGAAAATTTGTTCATTGGCAGACTTAGATATTAGAAGGAGAAATCCTAGGGATATTTTGAGAATAAACATGATCTAATGGTTAAGTTTTCTTTTATACAATGTATGTTCCAACCATATTAAGGGGTGCCAAAGAGAATGTAAGAGTTAGTCGAGGGTTACTTGGTCCATAGGGTTTGTATTGTAATTGAGCTCAAAATAATGAAAGTGTGTATTTTATGTATCCTTAAATTATGTATGTTTTATGTGTATAAACCTTGTCAAATAAATGAATTGGAATGCATGTGAATATGTGAGCGAGGAGAGTTAAAATTGTAGATATGATGTGCAGTGGAAACATGGAGAATATCCACCATCGATCATGGTAGGATTGATGGTGATCCAAACTTTAGTTGAATTGTGAAGGCATGAGGTTATTAGATTTTATGTGTAGGTTGAAATCAAGATTAAATATTTTTTTTGAATAGTGGAAACCCAATTTTAATCAGATCTTTGAGCTATGTTGGCATAGGGGTAGACCCAGGGTTCAACTCTCAAGAGCGCACCAACAAAACCCTAACTACGAACCCTTTTGTCAACACCTGTGAAGCAGATGAAGCCTCACCCGAGGTAGAGGCAGGGGTGGTTGCAGGACTCAGATGTCTGCAACCTTAGCTAGGACACTGATCTGTGATTATATCTTTTATAGGGCACTTGGCATAGATCATTCATCAATATTTAACCCTTATGGTACTTCGCAGATAGCACTGAGCATCGCAGTGAATACTTAGACTAAAGATGATTCAGTACTTAGCCACAGAAATATAGATTATATTCAACAGATCAAGCACTAAGCATCTTAAATATCAGATCTAACAATCATTCATATATCATAAGCACAGAGCATAACTAGATCTATTTAATCACAACAATCACTTAGCCAAGAAGGAGATAAACACATTAGGTCGAAGCACAGAGCACAATACACAAAGTTACCGTGGTTCACCCCCACTCTGGGGCTACATCCACAAAGTATTCTTCTTTATATTATCTCGGTCAAGCGGTTACAGCACAGAGCTTCAATGACCCTTACTTCGCATAGGACAGAAGATCTGCGCAGCTCGCTAGATCCTTCTTCCTTGCACTTCAGCCCAAAACTACAACAACTTGCACTTATCTTTTCAATCTCCTTACAATCATGCACAGAGCACTTGCAATATACATCCACTCACACAAATCCAACTACTAGCACTAAGCCTTTTGCTATACATCACATAGATTTACTACTACTACTACTACTCCCTACTTACATTGCCTAAGTATCTATTTATAGATTACAAAATGGGCCTAAGTGTGGGTAAGCCCACGGGTCGACATCCCTTTCCCTTTACATCAACCCAAAACCCTAAAAGGGACCCAAAAATAGGTCTTGCTTCCCTAATTTCCTCTTCGCGTTGTGCTCCATCTTTGGCAAGATGTCACAGTCCAAAAAATGGTCAAATATGACCAAGTATTCTTCAAAACTTGGTCAAGGGCCAACAGGCCCCCAACACTCACATGTGACTCATCCCGAGTCACTCGGGTCTGATCAATTCCACCTCAAATGCGTCGAGCTTGGCTCGAGCTGCTTCGACCTGCTGCAGTGCGACAACCTCCTGCTCAGTAAATTCCTGGATCAATGTGTCATTGAGTAGTCCTTCTAGACGTTGTTCTGAAGTGATGACAACCTATTTTAGTTCAGCTCCCTGTCTTTCAAGTTCAATGAACAGTTGGCATGCCTTTTCTTGGATTGGCTAAAGTCATTGGGAGACTTCCATCACTTTACTTTGCAGCGTATGTAACTATTGTTGGGTTGTGTGTTGTTCTGGAACCTCTTCATTCTTTCGACTGGGGTCAAAGTCTTTATCTGCACCTGTAGCATGTCTGCATGCTACTTTGCTTCTTGGATTTGTTCCTCCAATGTCTATAATTATGGATTCTCTATGAGGGTTTCATAAGTCTGGGTGCTTCTAGCGCTCAACTGCTTGCATTCCAAGGCAAAGGTTTTTAATCGGCCAACTGCGCTTTGAGCAGTGGCCTCTCTTAGATGTCTTATTTCTTGGGGGGTCTCGGACACGGTGTGGAGCTCCAGATCCATGATGCATTGTTGGAGTTGTTGGATTACTTCTTCTAATTGGGTCACCTGTTTTGGGACACGGTCTTCCATCTTCACTTCTATGACCGTCACAAAGTGCAGTAATTTGTGAACCCTTTCCTGTACTTCAAGTTGCTCTGCTAGAAACTGTGCCTTTTCCTCATCCCACTTCGCTTTCAGGGCAAGCCTTTCCCGTTCTGCCTCATTCTGTTGTTCTAGAAGTTCTTTATGTGCTTGAATCAAAGCCTGGGTGGCTTGTGTTGTGTCTTCTTGAGCTCGTCGAAGGCAAGCTTCAACTTGATCAGTGATCTGGTGTAATTGAGTGGGCTCATCACCTGTTCCTGATGTTCCACTTATCAAGGGCATTGTAGAAACTTCTTGGCTGGACTGGAGTGCCTGCTGCACTTCTTTGAGTTCATCCTTGATTCAGTTGAATAGCTCCTCCTTCTTTGCTTCTTTATTTTCTACGAGCTCTAGTGAAACATCATTCAGGGTGGCAATTAAGAAGTTGAAGTCATCCGGGGTAAGGGTAGTTTTAAGCATGGTTCGGGTAGCCTTGGATTTATTTCGGGAGGAGGGTTTTGGTGGTGTCATATTTCTTTTCATGGAGGGATCCTCCCCCTCTCTAGGTGGAGTAACCTCGCCTCTGTTTTGCTTAACTTCTGTACCGCCTAGCTCGTCACCATCACTTCCCTGCACAGGTGAGATCGAAGTGGACGTGCTAGGGACATCGTCAAGTTTTTCATCCTTCTTGGTCCTGCATGGCCCAGATGTATCTAGCATATCTTCAGGGCTTTCCTCATTGGACATGTCTGCAGGGTCCGCTGCAACAAGGAGGTCCACCAACCATTCCTTGGTAATCTCCTCCAAGTCATATTATGTCAGCTTGTAATAAGATTGGAGTTGTTTTTTATGCTCATCATCGTGCACTGTAATATAGGTGAAGTGGCGGTTCGTGCGAAATTTCATCAAAGGTCTAAATCTATGAAGTACGTTTGGGGTGATTCGCGGTGTAGACTGAATTGCATTCTTTAGTTGGTTGAAGTAGGTGTGGAAGACAACATTGGACTGCCACTTCTTGTTCATGTCGCTGGAGTACCATAGCGTACAAAACTTCGTGGCTAGTGGTTCGAAAGGTTCGATCTCTAGAAAAGTGGCTCCCTCTAGCAGTTCCCAAGCGATGAAAGTGATGAGTGTGAGAAACCAACTAAAGTGGAACTCATACCCTTGATCTTACACTCCTCTGCAATCCATCTCTAATTGGTTTACAAGATACTGTGCCCAATTCATCTGTATTCCCTCGACACACTTCCCTGCGAGGTCAACTACGAAGCCAGTCACCTGTGTTGGTCTATTCTTACGAACTAACTTACCCGCGATTAGCTGACATGTAAGACGCATTGTGCCACTTTGGATAGAGGCTACCTTGTAGCCTCGCATACCCTTCTCTACATCACCATAAGTTTCTTTTATCCGTTGTGTTAGTGCTCAGTCTGAGGTCTTGCCTGGGTAAAAGTCCGGTGGGTCATTGCCTTGCATGCTAAGTCCTGTGATCCAATTGATCAGAGTTGGATCCACAGTGATGCAACAATCCAACCATAAGTATCCACTGTGGTAGCAAGACAATAGCAAGCTAATGCATACGTTGAATTCTTGGTGTCTGTCGAAGTGAGGGATCTTCATTACATTGAGCAGTGTGGACTGGGAGAGGTTCTGGGTCCAGGACTGTGGGACAATATTAGGATTTCTTCCTTTGGTCTTGGTTAAGTATTTATGTGGAGCTAACATGTTGTAGGTTTTTCAATCTCCAAGGTTAAAATCATTAAATTCCAGTGTTGCGAGCTTATCCTGGTCAACACGTACTGCGTGCACCCCTTTCGGAAGATACGTGGTGATCAAGGTGTACTCAAAGTCTCTGGGTACAATGTCATGGTTAATATTTCCGCTCAAAGGTGGTATGTAAACCGGCAGAATGCACGAGATCAACTTGGCATTTGAAATATCATCTCTGTGCTTTGTGCTTGTCTCGGTCATGGTTTTGGAAGGTCCTACTCCGCGAGCAGTGGAGGGAGAATATTGGACTCCTCCTGTCGATGATGCTTGCACACCTGCAGACATCCTTCTCTCTGAAAAGACTCTCTCAGCCATTAGGTCAATCAAAACTTCTTCAACTACTTTATCAACAGTGCTGAGCTCGTCTGACGTACAAGCTTGGGTCCACTAGCTCAGGTGTGAAAATGAATTCAGAGACTATGATGAATAGTATGGGAACAAGGAAATGATCACAAGGTGAAGTTATCTCAAGTTTTGGGCTCAAATTCTCACTTAGCAAAAAGTATTCTCGGTGCGTGGCGCGACGGACTAAGTAGGGAAACTTAACAACGGTCTGCTTGCAATCGATATGGGGCCTTCATTAACTCCGTTCTATCCATTCTCATGTTGTCCAATGGTCTAGTGGGAACCCATGATTTCTTTTAGACCCGTTCGGGGCGTAAGTCGAATGGGTATATTGGTCCAACGGCTATATTGTTGCGCCATGGCAAAGTTCCAGATATCGTTGTTCTGATATCTTGGCGAAGCTTAATTCTTGTGATTTTTCCTTCTGCGAAGTTTCCTCTGGAGTCTTCTATAACTTTCCAATTTTGTCCCTCTTCTTACTTAGATTCCTATCCTTTTTCCCAATGAGCTTAGTCTCGGTCATCCTTTTTCCATTATGAGTCTTATCTTCTCTCGACATAGTCACTTCGCGTTGCTTAGGTTCTTTCTTCAAATCCAAGGGTAATACTCCTTCATCATATGGATTAGGTATTTTTGTCTTCTGTGGTTCCTCTAACGCTCTTATATCTTCAACATCCAGGTCCCTGGTGTTTAACAGCTGAGATCTGTTCTCTTGTTCCTCCATCAAGTAGACGATCCTTCCATTCATAAATTCCATGAGTTCTTGCTTCTTCTGTTCTAGGGCTTCCTTTTCTTCTTTCCTCTAGATCTGGTCTTTTTCAATCCAGATCTTTCCTAACAAAGATGGAAATGGGGCATGGTCCTCAATAAATCTAATGACTTCAAACTCTTCCTCTGTCAAAGTTCCATGGGTACTCATAGCTATCTGGGTAATTCTGCCACATAGGGTTACCATTTTTCCTTTAAGTAATCCAATGGTTCCTAGTGAAGGGACTAGAGCGGGCCTTCCTAAGGTTTCCCAAGTGCTTTATGTCATAATGTTCATCAGTTTTCCCTCATCCAGAGCATAGTCAATGTCGAAGTCTCCTATTCTTACTTCGATTTTCTCCTTTTCTTTGAAGATCTCTAACAAAATGGCATCCTTATGATCATCTAGGGTTTCTTTTAGTTTTAGTAACATGATCTTTGATTCTTTCTGGGGTTCTTCGATAATTTTAGTCTCTTCCAGTTTAGTATTTTCAGAGTTTGCTTGTTCCATATTCAGTTTTTCAATTCTAGCAATCATTCTAGGGAAATCCAATACTTCATGGTCCATAGCTTTACAACAGAGGCAGCTAGGGTTTCTCTCAGGGAATTCCTTAGCAAGATGTCCTAGTATTCTACAATTATAACAAATATTTAATCCTCTCTTTCTCGTCCATGATCCCCAACTCTTCTTGTACTGCACACTAGGATCATGATGGCTAGCCTGCAAAAATTTCTTTCTAGGATCCTGCATCCATTGGTTAGTCCAAAAATTCTTTCTATGCATAGGTATAACATATCTTTCACTATTCCTATCATACCTATTCATATCAAACTTTCTTTTATCTAACAATGCTCTAGTTTTCAGGCTAGGACAAAATCTATCAAGCGTACCTAAATTCATGCTTCATAAACAAAAAATAAAAAAATAAAAGAATAAAAATCCACTTATCTTACCTATATAGAGCACAAAGCTTTCAGATCTAAAACTTGAACTATTATTACCTTTACTAGAGGCTAGAGCTTACAGATATTAACTATTTTCTGTGGAAATTTCTACTTTTACCTTTCTTAGAGTATAACGTGTTCAGATCTCACTTCTTTTCTTCAGTATCAACCTCTTTCTTGCATATCTGACCTCTTTCCTTTAGATTTGACATTTCTTTCTGGGCACAAAGCTTTGTAGGTCAAGTAGAATACTGCGCACTAGGGCAGCAGATCTACGCACAGAGCTTATTTCGCACAAATATTTTTCTTCTTTAGTTCCCAGCAATCACAGTTCCAATTCCCGGCAACGGAACCATTTGTTGGCACAGGGGCAGACCCAGGGTTCAACGCTCAAGAGTGCACCAACAAAACCCTAACTACCAGCCCTTTCGGAAACACGTGCAAAGCAGAAGAAGTCTCACCCGAGGTAGAGGCAAGGGTGGTTGCAGGACTCAGTTGTTTGCAACCTTAGTTGGGACATCGATCTGTGATTATATCTTTTACAGGGCACTTAGCATAGATCATTCATCAATATTTAACCCTTATGGTACTTCGCAGACAACACAGAGCATCGCAGTGAATACTTAGACTAAATATGATTCAATACTTAGCCACATAAATATAGATTAGATTCAGCAGATCAAGCATTAAGCATATTATATATCAAATCTAACATTCATTCATATATCATAAGCACAGAGCATAACTAGATCTATTTAATCACAACAAGCACTTAGCCAAGAAGGAGATAAACACATTAGGTCGAAGCACAAAACACAATACACAAAGTTACCGTGGTTCAGCCCCACCCTCGGGCTACGTCCACAAAGTCTTCTTCTTTATATTATCTCGGTCAAGCGGTTACAGCACAGAGCTTCAGTGACCCTTACTTCGCACAGGACACAAGATCTGCATAGCTCACTAGATCCTTCTTCCTTGCACTTCAGCCCAAAACTACAACAAATTGCACTTAGCATTTCAATCTCCTTACAATCATGCACAAAGCACTTGCAATATACATCCACTCACACAAATCCAGCTACTAGCACTAAGCCTTTTTCTGTACATCACATAGATGTACTACTACTACTACTCCCTACTTACATTACCTCAGTATCTACTTATAGATTACAAAATGGGCCTAAGCATGGGTAAACCCATGGGCTGACATCCCTTTCCCTTTATATCAACCCAAAACCCTAAAAGGGACCCAAAAATAGGTCTTGCTTCCCAAATTTCCTCTTTGCATTGCGCTCCATCTTTGGTAAGCTGTCGCAGTCCCAAAAATGGTCAAATATGACCAAGTATTCTTGAAAAATTGGTCAAGGGCCAACAAGCTAAGGTAAATATTGATCGTTGGATCATATCATAGTTGCACAGGAATTGTTGGATCATAGCAGAGTTGCACAGGAATCGTTGGATCAAGAACCATCCATCCAGAGGGGATATCAACGATTAATCATTGTTGCTCATGAAAAATTGTTCGAGAGATAATGAAGGAAAAATTGATCCAGATTATGCTGAGAATGAAACGAGACAAAAAAAAATACAGAGAGAAAAACAGTGTAAAACAGAAACTCGTAGAATGGGTTAGATTATCTCTTAAAATAAAAATATGTTGGCTACGCTTCATTCACAACAAGATTTACATCGCACTCCATTTCATGCTTAAAGGGCCTCCTTCACCTAAATTATGTATGAGAGAGTGATAGGAGAACAATTAACATGATGCATGTGGGATAAATCGGACTAAGTTTATAAAATTCCATAGGCATGTAAAACACTAGGACTTCCCAAGTGGTCACCCATCTGAGTACTACTCGAGCCTGAGCACGCTTAACTGCATAGTTCTAATGGGATCCGGTTAATTAGCACTATGTTGTAGGAATCTACATAAGACCACTACGAAATTGTTACACGGTATCTATAATTAACAAATGAATATGGAATTACATTTCATTCCCCATCAAAAGGGCGAATATCATGGTTTATCAGAACCATAGGCTCGAAATGTTGATTCAGTGGAAAAGGTGGTTGGCCACCGAGGTCCACCTGGATCATTCCTCCCCCCTTAGGAAGAAATGGTCCCCATTGCGTCAAGTTCCCTTGTGATATGGGGAAACTCATGTTGAATCTGAACCTTGGTGAGTTTCTTTCCTTGTTGAAGTAGATG
The DNA here is from genome assembly GCA_009831015.1 of Picea engelmannii. Classification (NCBI taxonomy): domain Eukaryota; kingdom Viridiplantae; phylum Streptophyta; class Pinopsida; order Pinales; family Pinaceae; genus Picea; species Picea engelmannii. The sequence continues at coordinate 498,022 of ML787476.1, read as the reverse complement.
TCCTTATTGTACTTTTCTTGTGGAAGTATTTCATGAACCTATTGGAGGTGTTGGATTCGTTCAATAGATCTGGTTGCATGATCTGCCTTGGTCTGAGTGTGGGAGGAATTTGTCGATGAAGATGTATCAAGAAGAGATATATTAATGGGGGCTAATGGTTGGAGCCCCAAGAACACCCGAGAAGGGTCGTGGCCAATAGAAATATGTTGAACATATGGAATACTCTCATTCTCTTTGTGTTCCTCTACAATCTTGTCATCCTGCTTCTACTGGATAGAAATGTCTTGGGCCGAGGTTGTAGTGGTCCCAGTGACCTTATTTTCACCATCTAACTCGATCGTGAAGAGGGAAAACTTTTTGGTATGATAGATTACTTTGCGCCATTGTTTTTCCAAGATAAATGAAGTGGAAATAGTTGGATCTACCTATGGTATCCCATAGAGTTTACCTCCCAGAGTAAAAATGACATTGTGGGGCCAAGACTAATAAGATAGCATGGTGTTTCCACATATATGGTTTTCTTAAAATAACATCACAGACTTCAAGTGGAGCAACATCACACACTACCTCATCCTTGAAGGGATTGATGTCATAGGACAAATGAAACTATCGGTTGACACAGATGTCTTGTCCCTGGATCAACCATCCGATGGTGTATGGTTGGGGGTGTGGCATCATTGGCTGCTTCAATCTATTGAAAACCTCGGCTGATATCAGGTTCTTTTGACTCCCACTGTCAACAATGAAATGCATTGGGGTCCCATTTACCCACATTTGTGAGTGGAAGAGGCACTCCCCCTCCCCAATATCATTTGGTTCTTCTGGTTGTATTGTTGTGGTCGTGATGGTAGAAGTGGGTTATTCATCGATGATTTGTTTCCATTTATTGTGCTTTGAATTATATTTCAAGTCATGTTTTGATTCTCTTTCTTTGAGCTTGGCCACCAATGACTATTTCGAGCGAAATTCATCGGTGTTGTGCCCGAGGCTATTGTGGAACTCACACCACTTCACGATGTATTTCTTAGACGTCTCATTACCCTTCTTTTCATGTGTCTTGGACTCAATCTCTTGAGGTTTTCCTTCCTTTATATGTCCTTTGTTCTATGAGCTAAGGTTTCATTTTCCATGATTTTGTTGTGGAGTATTTTCAACCCTGAACTCCCGCTTACTATGTTTCTTGAATTTTTCTCAATTTTGATTGCATATCGATAAGCATCTCTCAATGAGGAGATGTCCAAGAAAACCATCTATGTTTGGATGTACCTGTGCAGACCACTGTGATACTTCAAAACCAATTGTCGCTCGGATTTTTTGATACCCAACTTTGAGCATAAGGTATGAAATATGTTAGTGCACTATGGCACCGTCTGACCTCTTTTTTGACGCAGAGTCGTCTATCTCATGTATTGTTCATCATAGTTTCCGACAGGGTAGAACTCCTCCTTTAGGGAATCTACAAAGGCTACCCAAGTGGGTTATCTCTTTAATGGTTTCGATTAATTCGTGATGGACCTACCTCGGTAACCTTACCACCAAGCTCAGATATGGTGAAGGGATTTAAGGAGCGTGAAGGTGATATTTTCACTATCGAAAAATATTTGGACGGAGTAATAACCGTCTAGTAGATTCAACTATCTTTCTAGAGCATTTGCATCTATCTAGCCTTCAAATAAGGGGATATCAAAATTTAATTGTACCTTGAAGGGTGTCACACCTCCAAAATGGTTTCTTGTCAAATATGCCTTAGCCACTACCATTGGTAGTCTTTGAAGGATCTAAGCAAAGTTGTCCATAATATCGATCCTCTATCACACGAGGGATTCCTTAAGCAACATCTTGAAATGATTTCATACTATGTCATCTCTCTTTTCTTCCACCATGGGAGGTCACTTGGGCTAGCAAGTGAGGTTTTCCTCAAGAGAAACTAGCTTGAGACCCAAATCTCTATACCCTGACCTCATTGGGGACCTGCTCTGAGAAATGATAAGGAGAAGACTTCTCTAATTCCACTGATCTGGATTATGATGAAAAAGAAACAAGACAAAACAAAAATATAGAAGAGAACACGGAAATATAATGAAACCCAACTTATATTAATGAGTAAGAGATAAAAAAAATGTAGAACACAAATTCGAAGAATGGGGTTGCTTATCTTTGGAAAAAAAAATATGTTGGCTACACTTCATTTGCAACAATCATTACATCGCACTCCATTGCATGTTGAAAGGGCCTCCTTCACCTAAATTATATATGAGAGAGTGAGAGGAGAACAATTCCCATGATGCATGTGGGATAAATTAGACTAAATTTATAAAATTCCATAGACATGTAAAACACTAGGACTTCCCAGTAGGTCACCCATCCCAATACTACTCTAGCCTAAGCACGCTTAACTATGGAGTTATAATGGGATCTGAAGCATTATCGTTATGGTGTATGCATGTACATAAGATCACTAGGAAATCATTACGTGATATATGTAATTAACAAATGAAGATGGAATTACATTATATTCCCCATCAAAAGGGTGAATATCATGGTTTATCAAAATCATAGGCTCAAAATGTTGATTCAATGGAAAAGGTGGTTGGCCACTGAGATCCACCTAGATCAAAAAGGTCTGAGCCCACAAGGAAAAATCATATTCCAGTAAAGGAAAAGATTCATCACTGATCACAAAATGGATCAATGGTGATCCAAATTTCGGAGGACATCGTGGAGATGGGTGATCCATTGAAATCGCTATTATCAGAGGATCGATCCAACTATCAAAAGGAGATGAGGATTGACAATTACCAATGTGTGGGTGATCAATACCTACAAAATAAGGATGAAGTTCCTATGAACTTCACAATGCAAGGTCGAGGTAAATCAAAGCTCCCAGTTAATTTCAATATGGAAGACCATATCTATTCATTGTGCTAATAGTTGGGATTTTGACTCAAGTCTTGGGATTTATTTATATGGTCGATAATTGTAGATGGAATTTTTTGTCTTGAATATATATGGCCCTTATGCAAATAGGGTTCCTTTCTAGGAAAGGTTCTTTGAATCAAAGAAACTTGATCATTGTTACACAATAGTAGGGGGTTACCTAAATTTCTCTCTTCGAAATGTTGATATTGAGGGGGAAGTTACCTTAGTGGACCCTTTCATAGATTTTTTTATCAAGAATTTGGAAGAGAGTGGGCTTTTAGATGTAAGTTCTATCAAAATTAGACCTATGTGGAGAAATAGGAGAATGGTGGTTAAAAGGATCTGCAGGAGATTGGATAGGTTTTTAGTGACATAAGGGTTTCTAAATTATCAATTGAGGATCAACAAATGGATTGGTCATGGGGGAGACTCAGATCATTTCTCCATTTTTTTGGAACTACTTTCTGGAGGTGAAAATCCTCCTTTCCCTTTCTAGTTCAATGTGAAATTTTTGGAGGATGAGGATTTTGTAAAATTAATAAAGGATCATTGGGTGCCTTTTGATGGGTTATGTAAATAATTTGCATACATTCAATTTGTGGCAAACCTTAATAAATTTAAAGGGTGACCAAACCCCTTGCATTTGAATGACAAAACAATATTTAGGAACCCAATCCATGGGAATAGATTGATTTGATAACCCCCTCTATAGAAAATTATTTACCTGCTTGAACCTCCAAATGTTCCTTCTCCTCAGCTAAGGAAATGGTGCATTCCCTACTCCTCATCCCCCATTGCTTACGCCTAAATTCAAATTGAGCCAGGCCACTGACCACACCCCCTTAAATATATATCCCATTTCCTTTCCTAGATATGAGGGAGTATCTATGCATCCCATCAAATCCATTCAAATCCTTCCCCATGGATGACATAACAACCCCATTGGACTACAAAACAATCTAATAAGGGAATTCCTAAAAAAATCCAAGACTCAAACAAACCCCAAGCTATGAAAACTTATAGTGGAATAACACACACCCTTCCCATCCCTAATGTCTTCACTTACACCACCATTACAAACAAGTCCATTGGAATTTATAAAGGTTAAAATAAATTTTTGGAACCAAATGGAATGTTCATGTCAGCTCAAGCAAACACCATTAAACCCACAACCTTGTTATTGATGCTCATGGATAGTTTGATCCAAGTGTTTATCCTCTAGGTATTCTAAGAATGAAATTTCCAGTCTTGGACTCTTGTTTCTTGCATTGAAGAGCACTACAAGGGAAGAAGATTCCTAAGGAATTATGGATTAGAGAAAGAGAAGATATTCTTTGTGTTGTCTAAGGCAGTGGAAGGGAGTGTTATGGTTATTGATTGTTGGATGAGGGCCTCGAGAGCTGAATCAAGATGTAATTACTATGTCATGAGAGAAATGGGTTGGGATAAATTATATTAGAGCCCCATAGGAGCTTCCTTCACCTTGGTGGCATCATGCTCTAGCTTGGGGGTAGAATCCAAAGTTGATTCCTATGGTTGGGTGGTAAATTACTCCCCAAAAATCAACTTGGTGGACATGGATTTTATTAAAAACAAGATTTATATTATTTATTTATAGAATTATTTCTATTTTGATAATGCCTTGAATTAAATGCGCAATGAATAAGTTATGTTTATGCAATGTTAATTTCGCTACTATTTTATATTTGCATATGAATTCTAGAGTATATTGTCATTAGAGGTAGGATTTGGCTTAATAGTTGGTTATTGGAAGAAGGTATTTTGAATTTAGTGCCTCGAAGGCCAAGGGAGGCATTTGAGTATGTAATATTAAAGACAAATATGGCTTCCAAGTAAGGTCCAAATTAATTAAAATGAAAATTAAGAATGAAACTAAATAAATGTAGTGGATAACCAAGCATAACACAATTGATTTCATAACCATAGAAAAAACAAGAAGCAAATTGTAGAGTTCTTTAACATTAGATATATGATACTTTTATTTCTACCAAAGATGGTCCAAGAAATTAGCCAAAGACAAGCAATTTTCCACCCAACCATAGGCATGCAATTTAGATGCCACCCCCAAGCTAGGTTATGAGACCACCATAATGAAGGAACATAGTCACAACTCACTCAACCCAACCCAACTTCTCTCATGGCTCAGTGAATCCATTAATTATGGGGTGCTCCAAGAAACACATCTAGCCATCAATCAGCCATAACATTCTCTTCCACTACTTTACATGGCATGGGGAATATCTTTCCTTTCTTTGCTCAAAAATCCCTTAGGATTATTTTTCCCTTCTAGTTCTCTTCAATGTAGACAAAAAGGATCCATTTTGATTATTGCCTTATGGGGAAAAACCTATGAGAATAAAACTTGGCTCTCTAGCAACAATTTTAGTGGGTGAAGGCTTCCTTACTGACTCAACCTCTATGCTCAACTACAATATATCCATCTCTCAACCTAAGCCTATGAATTCCTATTCATAACCCTGATTTCCTGGCAGTGTCATATTATGATCATAAATGAAAACAATGAGAAGCAACATGCAAAACACTCTTCTTGGAGCAGTGACTTCTCCATGAGAGAATGGTAAAATGTGTATATGACAATGGCTTCCCCTCATAATGAAGGAGAGTGTGCATATTTCCATGAGGATGGAGGTCATATGTTTTCCCATGAGGATGGTACTTAACCCATGCTTCAATAATAATGTGTGGTCTACTTACTTAGCAACCTCTACCTATACATTTTTATTGGATTTCTCAAAACCCCTTTCTTGCTCTTTGCATTGATCTTGGACCTTTACATTATTTTTCAACATCAATATTTATATAGTTTGGACTGTAACGTGGAAAGTCTATGAAATGATTCATAGAAAGTATATTTACCACCTTTATATGCCTAACCATTCATCATTTGGAATTTAACCTTAAACTCCACATTATGAATATATACAAGCATATTTACATCATTTACAAATGGGATCATTGAATGTCACATTCACATGTCTTCACTTACAACATATTATAACTGGATCTATTTAGAATTTATATATACTCTTAAGATTTATAAATTCAATGAAAAAGAAATGACACTTTATCGATTATGACTTTAAAGTATACCAAAAGAAGAGAAGAGAAGCAAAGAAGATACTCTTGGTTAACCTCAATGATGAATATATATGTGAAAGACACTTTTCTTAAATTCAAAGAATATATATGTAATGTAATTGGGAAAAATACTTTTCACAATCCACTTTCCTCTTAAGCCCAATGATGGATATATATGTGATGCAAATGGAACTCATACACTCTTTATTAGTTATTCTCTCTTGGATATATTTATATATATATATATATATATATATATATATATATATATGGGGGGGGATATATATGTGATGCAAATGGAACTCATACAATCTTTATTAGTTACTTTATCGTGAAGCTATATATATGTGGGGGGGATCTCCCCTAAAATATCTTGATGGACTCTGCAACCAAGGTTAATAAATATATATGTAATACAAATGGGAAAGATAGTTTTTAGAATTTACTTTTTTTCCAAAGAAAATTGCACTTTATATTAATTATAATATAAATTGTTTACATTTTAGTGCTCATAACAAACAGATCTTCGACCTTTCCTTTAAAAAGGGAAATTTTTCTATACAAAGGTCAATACAAAGAAAACATTGTGCCCAACCCAATAGAAAATGTTGTAAATTTTCATAGTCCTCTCAAACAATGAGGAGAAACCAACCATACGAAAAAAAAACTAAGTCCTGGAACAAAGTCTAGCATACTTAGTACATATGTAAAAAAAGAGATGGGCCCTCTTGTCCATCCACCCATTGACTATATGATATATGTCCTGGACAAAGGTGAAGAGCCGTTTTTTACAGTAGATCATCCTCCTTATTTTCTTCTCAATAGATATGAGAAAAGGTAATGGATCTGAAGAAAGGAATGAGATGATTGATTCTTTCCTTCCAACCATCTAGATTAGCCACCAAAATAGATCCTTTTCTATTGAGCCAGTCTATAACAATATTGGAATCTCCCAGGACATATAGCTCATAAATAGAAAGTCTTGTAGCAATAAATAAGGTTTCCCAGGATCCAATGAGCTCATCCATGGAATTAGTGCCCCTGCCACAGTTTAATGTCCATCTATATTCTGAATGATCATTTATCTTTATAACTCCACCTACGCCACAAAGAGTTCCATTTTGTTGGGCAGCCTCGTCAAACCAGGCAAGAATTTTATCTACAGGAAGATGTGTAGTGGTAATCCTGGGATTAGAAACTTTTGTAATTTGGCCCTTCATGCCCACAATTCCTATGAGAGTGTAAACAACACGTTGCACAGATGGATTCCTATCCTCGAAGAGAATTTTATTATGATCCATCCAAATATTCCAACAAATATAAGCAGGGAAGGCTTGATAAATAAAATTTTGTGAAGTCCAGTTTTGATAACAATCCATCAAGGAATTGCCATTCCAACCATGATTGAGTTTAAACATTTCTTTAATATCTTCCGACACAGAGATACTAAATTCACAGTTGACAAAAATATGATAGTTAGTTTCTCTTTGTTGTCTACACAGGTAACACATACCTAGTCCTTGTCATCCTCTATTCTACAAGTTTTCCCATGTCAAGATTTTATTTTCAACTAAAATCCAGACAAATAGTTTTAGTTTCAGAGGGCATTCCCAGGTCCACATTATTCTTCTCCAGCCACCTATCTTATAGTTTCAGATCTTATTTGATAGTGTTTCATAGACATTTTTAACTGAGATATGTCATGATTTATCCCCACCTATCCATATAAGTTCATTCGGTCTATCCACGAGCTTAATACCCGAGTCTATCAAATGCATTTTGTAGGAGTCCCATTCATCAGCAAAATCCAATTCCAATCACAGATCAACACTACGAACCCATCTTTGTGACATTGAACCCCTGGTCGTTACCCTTCTCGCCTAAAATAGAAGATGAATATTCTTTTGGTTGAGTATATTTATCAGATCTTGTGATAAGTATGAGTCCAAGCCCATCCCCATAATTGCATCATGAACAACAGAAATTGAAAGTCCTGATCCTAGTCTCTAGGCCATCCAATGAAGAATTACTGGTAAGGTGTTTCGAATATTTTTCCACGAATGTGAACCATAGGATGAATAAGCTTCTGCAGAACACAACCATGATAAAACAGTTCCATGTGGGAAATATTTGTCTTTGAGCACTCTTTTCCACAATCCCAGTTTCATCAAGGCTTGCCAAAGAGTGTTTGATTTCATCTCCCTGTAAAAGATAAAAATATTGTGCAACCCCCAACCTCCATAATGTTTCGGCTTTGAAATTGAAACCCAGCTGCATAAATGATAACTCTTCTTGTTTTTATTACCTAACCAGAGGAATGTAAAACTCAACCTTTGAATCTTATTTAGAATTGAAATCGATAAGTGAGAAAGAGTCATCCAGTATATAGGGATACTCTCCAAAACAACTTTAATTAGGACTAGTCGTCCCCCCATGGAGAGCCATTTGTTGCACCAATGGTTTATCCTTGCCTCATACCTGTCAATAAGCCATTGCCAATCTTCCTCCTTATATCGATTTGGCTTCATCTGATACCCCAAATATTTAAAACCTTTAGATAATTCTTTTCTTGTGAAATGGAGAAGATATTTAAGAGACTCTAAGGTTTTTGAAGGAACTCCCGAGAACATGTAAACAGATTTTTGAATATTTACTACTAACCCAGAAGCTCGACAGAAAACATGTAGAATAGACTGTATCAAGACCCATTTGGCTAGAGATGCTCTAGACATTATAAGAATGTCATCTACAAATAAGAGATGGAGGGCCTTTATCAGTCTAGAAACCTTTATTCCCGTGAGCGAGCCCTCAACTTGATATTTTTTTAATGCAAGGCTAAGAGATTCCATAACTAAAATGAAAAGTAGAGGCAAGAGCGGGCATCCCTGCCTCAGGCCTCTACTTCTTTTCTAGAAGGTAGATGCCTCGCCATTTATCAATATAGCATAATAAGTTGATGTAATGCATGCCATTATATAGTTGGTAGTATGTAATCCAAAACCACATTGGAGCAAGATTAGTTGTAGAAAGTCCCAATTTGTACAGTCATAGGCCTTTTTCAAATCCAGTTTAAGAATAATAGCTTGTAACTTTTTATTTTTATTTCTATGTAGACACTCCTGAGCTGTGTCGACTGCGTCCAGAATTTGTTTACCTTTGAGAAACCCAAATTGTTCTTCAGAAAGTACTCTGGACAAGATTGGTCGAATCCTCTTGGATATAACTTTAGTTATATTTCTATAACATAAGTTACATAGCACTATAGGTCAAAAGTCACTGAAAAAAGAAGGTTTATTAACTTTTGGAATTAAGGCTAAGCATGTTGAGTTTATCGAAGTAATAACCTCCCCTCTGACTCTAGATTCCTCTACCATATCAAGTAAATCCTGACCAACCAGTTCAGAGAAATTAAGGAAGAATTCGACGGTCTATCCATCAGGTTCAGGGATTTTATCTCTGGTAAAACCCTTAAGAATCTCATAGATTTCCTCTTTATTCACAACCTTTTCTAGATTATGAAGATTGTCAACAGTCACAAAGTTTGAAAATAGTCTAACTGAGTTAATCTAATATAGTATTGCATTCTGACCTGTATCACTGAAAAAAGACTTAAAATATTTGGTTGCTTCATCCTTAATGGCATTTTGTCTCCTGTGGGTTTCCCCTTTATCATGTTTAATCTCCCAAATATATTTTTTATTTCTCCTAAAGCTTGCAAAGCGATGAAAAAACTTGGTATTTTTATACCCTCTTTTTATCCAAATCACCCTTCTTTCCTGGCGCCATCTTTCTTCCTACTCCAATGATAAATTCTTCCTCTCCATCTCAAGAGTGGTTAGAGTATGGACCCGGACATCAGGACAAGCTCCCATAGACAGCTGATTGTAATAGAGATTAATATTCTCTTCGATATTTGCCAAGGCCATAAGATCCTCTTATCGTTTCTTCTTGGCCCATACCTTTACCTGTGCTTTTAATAGAGTCAATTTCTCAGCCAGTCTCCTTTGAGAATCGTTAACAAGATGAAGACGAGGGGCATTCCATACATCTCTAACCATCCCAACAAATGAGTTATCATTCATCCAAACCAAATTAAATTTAAATGGATAGGCTACCGCAGGGATTCCAATTTCAAACTCTAGAAGAACAGGTGCATGATCATACAGAAAAGAGAATTCAACCCAAGATATATGTCTCAGCATAGAAGCCACAAGGTCCTCTGCAACATAAATGTGATCAAGTCACTTTGCAATACTTTCTTGACCTGACCTACCATTCCTCCATACAGGCACGATCTCTTTCAAGGCAATATCCACTAGACTGTGCTTAATAAAAAGAGAATTGAAATACCCGGCCATAGAATCACCCTGTGCTGATAGGCCCTACACCTCATCCATATAAGTTGTAAAAGTAATATCATCGGCAATGATTAGATATTTATGTGCCAACAAACCTGAAGTGTCCAATGAATTCTAAAAAGCTTTGCGCTCCTGACAGGGCCCATAAACGTTTAGAAGAGATAATTGTATGTTGTCAAATAATGAATTCCCTGACAAAAAAATCCCACCATTGCTGAGAAAAGGATTAAGTGAAAAATAATTCGGGTCCCAAGTTGCTAAAAGTCCACCAAAAGTCCCCACGGAACTGACAGTTGCAATCATCCAATCTAGTTTAAGCTTACTAATAAATAATCTTGCCTTATTCACATCAACCAAGGTCTCTTGAAGGAATATTGTATTTGGATTCGTTTTAAAAACAATTCTACAAAGGGAGGCCAATTTCAGGGGTCCTCCTACCCCTCTAATGTTTAGATAAAGAAGGATCATGATTTGGCTCTGGCCAGGGATTTCATGCCTCTAAGCACCCCTAAATCAGTGACAGTAACAGGTAAAGAGTCTGAATGAGAACTGCTAGCCCTGCCTTTCGGCAGGCACTTCTAGTTTTTATAGGAGAAACTTTGAAACCCAATCCCCTTGACCACACAAGGTCAATAAAAGTATTCCCTCCTTTCCCCTAAGAAGTTATGGAAAACCCTTGTGAATCATGACTTACCACAGGGAGGGTACCCAAAAAGGACGGAAGAGGAATAGGGTTAGTCGACTGAACAATATGAGGGATCAAATCCAAAATCATATGATCCAAAATAGTATCATTAAGGGTCGATTGGCCGTAACGAGGGAGAGAATCAGAAACATTCTCAATCCCAGATGGACTAGTTAAAATAGAAGGGATCCTAGGCGAGGCCTCAACAAACATCAAAGAGTTGTCCCCACCCGAAACAATGTCCACAGACTCTGATAAGATAGTCTTATCATTATCAATATTCTTCCTTATGGTCTGTTCAAGAAAGAGTATGGAATTTAAGTGATCATGCTCCATAGTATATAATGAATTATAAAGGTTTGGACAATAGTTTTTCATCTTACCTACAAAGGAAGAATCTTGTGTCGAAGCACTGTCCTTAGAGCTGAGGCCCGGGTAAGACAAAAAATCTGGATCTTCCTCCACCGAAGTGACTGAGTCGCCAAGCATATCATCTGAGGAGTCTCTGTCAACCAAAGTGCCAAAAATGCTTGTACATTCCTTTCTTAAATGTCTAGTCCGTCTGCAATAGGTACAACGGAATGGGATCCCCAAATAGTCCAGGCGTTGGACAAAAACCAAACCCTACCACTTAATCTCCAACACTTCCAGGAGCCCTGCGTGCACATCTACTTCTACTAAGATTTTTGCCATTTTTTTAACTGGCGAAGTCAAAGAGGCCGAATCCACACTTAGAAAGTGTCCAATGGAATTCCCAACAGCCTCCAGAGATTTTTGGTTCCATAATTGTAGAGGAAGGCTTGGGAGAAGAACCCACAAATGCCTTACACTGAAATACTCTGTCACGGGATTAAAACTGAGCCACCACCTTTTTAACATGAGACTCCCTCCATCAAATCTCCAAAACATTGTCAACACAGATTCAATATCTTCTGGTGTCTTAAAAACAAAACCCCTCCAGAATGGCGAAGTATGACATTACGTCGACTGATCTCGTCAACTGAGGCAAAGAATCCAGACTGCTCCCAATGATCCTCATCAGTTGCACTCAACATGCCACTAACCTCATTCTCCATCATGGGGCACCTGGAAGACGAAGAAGTTTCCAATACAATAATACTAACAGAACTGACCATCCCCGAGTCGCATCACCGTTAATGTTTCCAGAAATTGATAAGGTGAGTAATAAAATTTGGGAGGATCACTGTAGAGCCATAGTCAGTAGGACAGGTTAATGGCTCAATACATTAACTCCAGACTTATCTAGAAACAAAACTAGAAGGTAAGAACAGCTTAATTCAGGACGAGAAAAAAGAAGTAATACTCCTCCCAATAACCTCGACTTCGTTCCCAATGAACCCTAACAACTAGAAAAGGCCTCTCGACACTCCCAACCATGTCTCATAGTTGAACCCAAAAAAACGTCTCGACTTCTCAAGCAACAATAAATCCAAATAGTTTAATCCGAACCAGTGGTAATGTACAGAAGCCATATTAATGCATCCCCGAAGTCTCCAAGAGTCCAAATACTACCATACGCTACCAAGTATCTGCCATGAAACCTGCACACAAGCTAAAATTTGAATTTGCCGATTCTCACCCCCCATTGGTGCTAAAACTTTTTGAGCTTACGAGTTTTTAGAATTTACTTTCCTCTCAAGTTCATTGATGAATGTATATGTGATGCAAATGGGAAAGATATTTCTCGTGAACTCAATGAATATATATATAATGCAATTTGGAAATACACTTTTTACAATCTACTTTCCTTTTAAGCTTAATGATGAATATATATGTGATGTAAATGAAAAACACTTATCATTAATCACTCTCCCTAATGAATAAAACTCACTGAATATATATATATATATATATATATATATATATATATATATATATAACTTGGTAGAATCATCCTCTTCCTTGAAATATCATGATGGACTTTCCAATCAAACTCAATAAATATATATGTAATACAATTAAGAAATATACTTTTCACAATTCACTTTCCTTGTCAAGATTAATTAATGATAAATATATATGTGATGCAAATGGAAAATACACTTTTCATGAACTCCGTGATGTAGTGCAATTGGGAAATATACTTTAATGGGAAAGAGACTTTTCAATATCCACTTTCCTCTCAAGCTTAAATATACATGTGATGCAAATGAGAAATACACTTTTCATGAACTCAATGAATATATATGCAATTGGAAAACATACTTTTAAAGTTTCACTTTCGTATTAAGTTCAATGATGAAAATATATATATTGCAAATGGGAAAGATCACTTTCATATGTCACTATCCTCCAAAGCTAAATAAATATATATAATGAAAGCGTGGTAGGATCCCCCTCTTCATGAGAATATCTTATGGACTCTCCAATCAATATATATATATATATATATATATATATATATATAATATTTTTTGCAATTCACTTTTTTTTAAATTTCAATATTAACTATATATGTGTTGTAAAGGAAAAAACAATTTAACACACTGCATTTTTTTGGTTAGAAATGTTAGTCATTAAACTTAGTCAGGGCTGCACCAACCGTTAAAATGGTTGGATTTTTTAATGTCTCCTCCCAACTAAATACACAATAAGAATTCAACTTGAATCGTCTAACAAACTAAATCCACACCTTAACTACTTGAACTAACAAAAATTAACATATATATAATGCAAATTAAATATACAATTAATTTTTTAATAAATCATTTTATAATAATTATAAATTATTTATTTTCAAAATGAAATAATCCATATTATTTAATTTAAGTAAAATAAAACATATCAAACCACAACCTAAAATTTTTAAGAAAAATAAAAATATAAAACCTTAACATTTTCGAAATGATATCACTTCAAATGTGTAGATAAAATGTTTGCTACATGCGTAAAACTTGCCTTCACAAGTCCCATCGTATACTTCCTTTTTATCTCTTTATTTAAAAAATAAATAAACTCAATGTCTTTGCAACCTTGTAACTGCCTTAATGTCTAACCAATTCTGTCTTCCCTCTTTATCTGTGTATATTTAAAAAATAAATATCAATGTCTTACCTACTCTGTCTAGGAGAAGAAAGCTATCTGCAACCGGCGACCTATCGTTGATTATATTGTGACCCTGGCCGTGACCGTGGGAAGGTAATAAATGAATTACATTTGTTTTTATTTAGTATGGGTTATTTAAAATCATTTAGATAATAAATGAATTACATTTGTTTTTATTTAGCATGGGTTATTTAAAATGATTTGGAGAAATATAAAGTTTTATGTAATTTTAAGAGATAAATTTAAATATTTTGAATTTTTTAAGTAACCATTATGTGAATTCGATTATATAATTATTGGTAAAATTGAATTTTCCATTACTTTAATTGTATTGATTTAACCTTTAAAAAAACTCATACTATACTAGGATTGTATATGTTTAATAGTACATTTTATTTTTCATAAGTTTATACTAAACTTATTAATATTTAGAAACATAAAATTTGATAATCAAATTATTTATGTTTTTGTGAGGTTTTCTGGTCATTAAATATGATAATAAAAAAATTTAATGGCATTTCTTTAAATATAAGTAAAAATTAAAATTTGTTAGCTAATTAACAAGTTGGTCATAAATAGTGTGGAACACAAATTGGATATAAAACCTGTCAAAGAGGAATTGAATAGGCTCATAGAATTAGACCATGAGTGTAACAAAAGAGCCTTGAACTTTTTAATTTTTGGTATAAAAGAACATAAAGATGAGGACACATTAGCAATAGTCAATGAGAAATTAAAAATCAAATCACAAATTGAAACAACTCAAAAGGTTGGGGAAAATAATTGAACATAAAGATAAGTTGATTCGGGTTATGATAAGCTCTAATCCACACAAATATGACATACTTAGTAAAATTCTGAACTTAAAAGGAATAAATAAATACCTCATTAGAGAAAATCAGGCTTAATTAAGGAAGAAGTTTCAAAGGGCAAAGAAAGGGAGAAAGGAAGGAAAATGGGGCAATAATTGTGAACAGAAAATCTATTATTAGGGATAGAGACTAAAAGGATAACAATAAAATAGCAATTTGAGACACTTTGAACCCTTTCTTGGAATCATAATTTTCTAAGTCATCAAAACTTCAGTGATCTTGAAACACTTTTCTTAAAATCAAAATAATCTCTTACTTATCCAAGTAAAAAGTTACTTTTCTTAAATAAAAAAGTTTTTTGTTTTTTAAGTAAAACCATCATCATCATTATTTCTATTAAATATAAAGATTATTAAATATGATTAAAAAAAAATTATTCACCCTTCTATTATAATTTAATATATCAAAACAATGTAATCAATGTAATCAATTGATAAATGATTTTCACTTTATAAATGGGTTTTCATATTGCAACCTAATTGTATGAAAAAGGGTTTAGATTTTTGTAGCACTTGTGTTCCTATTGAACAACTTTTACAAAATATATTATATTAATTTGTTTTATATAGATTATTTTTTTTTATATTAAAAAAATTTAATTTTGAAATTTTATATAATTTGTTTTTATATTCACTTAAAATTGGATTTTAAATTGTTTGAATGATTATTTATTTCCATTACTAAAAATACACCTACCAAACCAAGTGAACTATTACAATTTTGATTACCTTGAATATTATATATATATATATATATATATATATATATATATAAATAAAGTTATTGTTAAGTATATGAGATTCATGTGTTTGTGAGAGAAGGACTCATCTTATCTTATAAGGTGTACATACCTTATTCCTTTGGATTTGAACTTATGACTTCCAAAGAAAAAATACATCATTTAATTTGACTTTAAATTGTTTAAATGATTACCCAATTTAACTACAAAAGCCACACCCACCAAACTACTTGTAAACTTTTACATAAATGCTATAAAATAATTAAATAATTAATACATTACATTAAATGCTATAAAATAATTAAATAATTAATGCATTTATGGCTAAATATCAATAATGTTTTCTTTAAAAATGTTATATTAAAAATTTAACAGATTAACAATAACATGGTGGACATCTCTCCTTTATTCACTTTAACATTATTATGCCCATGTGGAACATATAGTGACAGCTAAAGCGAATAAGCTCGCTTGTAGAGTAAGCAATTTTTTTTTTAATTCTAATGTCTACCTTAGACTTTCGATTTAAAAATTAAAGTGAAATTTTGAATTTGCTGGTTATTTTGCAAGCAATTGGTTGTTTGGTTGTTGATGTTTGTCTCGAGAAATTGATAAGTTCCAAATACCTGAATACAAAATACCACAATAGTACCAAAGATATATGAATACAATCACCACACAAGATACATGAAACAATATAGAAAACCACCACTTTATTATATCAATCCCTTCAGGTAGGGAAACACCATACAATGGATCATATTATGGAAGGTATCCTCTCATGTTCACTTGCCTCTTCGAGGGGGCAACCTCCTAATGAGTTTTAGCTCCAAATACAATATTTCTCTTCATGTCCCATTACATTGCTTGAACCTCTTTATATAGTGCTACCATCACTTAAGAAAATTTTAGAGGAGGAATCTTCTAGAAGCTTAACCTTCTAAGAAGTACTCTTACATTTATTATATTTAACTACCCATTTATTATATCTAACTACCATAGTGGGCCTTATTTAATAATATAGTGGACCTAGTCCACCTTACATTGAATGGCCTCCACTATTGTCACTATGGGCCCTCTGCCCCCCCCTCCCACCTCTCTAGCTACCTAACATTCCATCCCCCTTATGAAAGCATTGTCTTCAACGCTTTATGTACAACCATATACCAGGGTCCCATGGATAAGTGTGGACCACAGTGTTGAAGTAGACTAGAGAACCAGGGTCCCATTGAGAAATGGAAGCCACTATGCTGAAGTAGTCCAACTGTCATTGTAAACCAGGGTCCCATGTCTAATTGTTCATGTGAATTCCACACGGAAGATATCGGCATCCCATAACCAACTGAAAATGATGCTCCCAATACTGACACCTATCATGTGAATCCAAATAAGAATATCCATCAGCATAGTGGGAAAGGGTCAAAGTTGAATCTGGAAGGAACAATACCATTATAGAATATGTAGGTTGGACACTGGTAATCATAACTAGCTCCTTATGTGTCACATTGATGTTCTCTACAGAAGGTGGAGTAGAGTCATCAAACAAAAGATGGAAGTCATTTTCATCCCAGAAATAACAACTATCCATCATCACAATCATCTTCCAAATCATACCAAGCATACACTTCTTGATGATATTCATTCATGATGTTTGCCATAAGATATATCTCTTGAAGGAGAGCCAATGATCGTTGATTATTGTGATAACGATCTTTGTGGTCTTGTATATTGGCTTTGAATGCTTCAATCATGTGTAGAATTTCTCTGAATTGAGGGTGCATATAATATACCAAAAGAAAACTCTTAAAATGATTTATCCAGTGGAACTGATCTGGTAGAAATATGATCACCCTGTGAAAATTTATGAACCTCTGCAGTCTCGTCATTTTCATGAAAAAAAAAAACCCAAAAAATAGAACAAGGGTTTAAAAATAAATTAGTGTAGAAAATCGCGGCTTTTTCCAGAAAAACCCTGAAAACTGTTGAATTTAAAATGCCCATAAATTTACTTCCTGGACTCCGTTTCGGTTGGTTTTTTTTTTTTTAATTTGGTATTTTTCCAAGAGGAAATCAAATACCCAAAAAAAAATTTCAAATTCATCTCATAAATCTTCATATCTGAACCTGAAGTGCACAACCCTCTTCTTCTTCCCTAGAAATTTTTTTGCAAAAAGAGCAAAACAATTTTCCCTTCTTTGGCTAAAGAAAGTGCTCTGATACCACTTGATAAGTTCCAAATACTTAAATAAAAAATACCACAATAGTACCAAAGATATATGAATACAATCACCACACAAGATACATGAAACAATATAGAAAACTACCACTTTATTATATCAAACCCTTGAGGTAGGGCAACACCATACAATGGATCTTATTATGGAAGGGATCCTCTCATGTTCACTTGTCTCTTCGAGGGGGCAACCTCCTAATGAACTTCAGCTCCAAATACAATATTTATCTTCATTCTCATTACATTTCTTGAATCCCTTTATATAGTGTTACCATCACCTAAGAACATTCTATAGGAGGAATCTTCTAAAAGTTGAACCTTCTAAGAAGTATTCTTACATTTATTATATATAACTACCATAGTGGGTCTTATTTAATAATATAGTGGACCTAGTCCACCTTACATTGAATGGCCTCCACTATTATCACTATGGGCCCTCTGCCCCCCCCCACACTGCCTCTCTATCTACCTAACATTGAATGGTATATCCATGGGACCTTGGTATATGGTTGTACATAAAGCATTGAGGACAACACTTTCATAAGGGGGATGGAATGTTAGGTAGCTACAGAGGTAGTGAGGGGGGGCAGAGGGCCCATAGTGATAATAGTGGAGGCCATTCAATGTAAGGTAGACTAGGTCCACTATATTATTAAATAAGGCTCACTATGGTAGTTAGATATAATAAATGGGTAGTTAGATATAATAAATGTAATAGTACTTCTTAGAAGGTTCATCTTCTAGAAGGTTCCTCCTCTAGAATGTTCTTAGGTGATGGTAACACTATATAAAGGGGTTCAAGCAATGTAATGGGACATGAAGAGAAATATTGTATTTGGAGTTGAAGCTCATTAGGAGGTTTCCCCCTCGAAGAGGCAAGTGAACAAAAGAGGATCCCTTCCATAATAGGATCCATTGTATGGTGTTGCCCTACCTCAAGGGTTTGATATAATAAAGTGGTGGTTTTCTATATTGTTTCATATATCTTGTGTAGTGATTGTATTCAGATATCTTTGGTACTATTGTGGTATTTTGTATTCAAGTATTTGGAACTTATCAAGTGGTATTAGAGCACTTCAAGTTCAGATCTGAAGATTTAGGAGTTGAATTTGGGAAAACAAATTGGGTATTTGAATTCCTTCAAATATCCAATTTGTTTTTCCAAATTCATCTCATAAATCTTCAGATCTGAACCTGAAGTGCGTCGCCGTCTTTTTCTTCCCTAGAAAAAATTCTCCAAAAAGAGCAAAACATTATTCCCTTCTTTGGCCAAGGAAAGCGCTTTGATACCACTTGATAAGTTCCAAATACCTGAATACAAAATACCACAATAGTACCAAAGATATTTGAATACAATCACCACACAAGATATATGAAACAATATAGAAAACCACCACTTTATTATATCAAACCCTTGAGCTAGGGAAACACCATACAATGGGTCCAATTATGGAAAGGATCCTCTCTTGTTTACTTGTCTTTTCGAGGGGGCAACCTCTTAATGAGCTTCAGCTCCAAATACAATATTTCTCTTCATATCACATTATATTGCTTGAACCCCTTTATATAGTGCTATCATCATCTAAGAACATTCTAGAGGAAGAATCTTCTAGAAGCTGAACCTTCTAAAAAGTACTCTTACATTTATTATATCTAACTACCCATTTATTATATATAACTACCATAGTGGGCCTTATTTAATAATATAGTGGACCTAGTCCACCTTACATTGAATAGCTTCCACTATTATCACTATGGGCCCTCTGGGCCCCCCACTACCTCTCTAGCTACCTAACAACAATGGAGTTGGGGGTGGCAAGAGTCAGTAATCGTCATTTTCATTCATTTTCATTTGTGTGAGTCAAGAGTGGTATTCGTTATGGTATGGGTGGATAGTTGGAATTTTCTACTAGAGTTGGATGTTTCTTTATGCATTTGGTAATTGGTTGGGGTTTAGATTTTTTTGTATTGGCACTTGGCATTTTATATGTTGTTGTTGTGGGAGCTTTATGGATGTTTCTTGATGCATTTGGCAGTTTGTTGGGGTTTAGATTTTGTTGTATTAGCACTTGGCATTTTATATGTCTTTGTTGTGGGAGTTTTATGGATGTTTCTTGATGCATTTGGCAGTTTGTTGGGGTTTAGATTTTGTTGTATTAGCACTTGGTATTTTATATATCTTTGTTGTGGGAGTTTTATGGATGTTTCTTGATGCATTTGGTGGTTTGTTGGGGTTTAGATTTTGTTGTATTCACACTTGGCATTTTATATGTCTTTGTTGTGGGAGCTTTATGTGTTGTATCATTGAAGATTTTTAGTTTAGTTCCGGTGTTTTGTTTGGTTGTGTTATTCTTTTTTGGTGTTTTCTAGTCACATTTGGTATCTTCACTACATTTGGTGTGGGTGCTTTGTGCATTGGATGGGAGAGGGTTTTGGGTCACATTTCATTCAGTTTTGTTCACATTTATCTTATTGTCTATTGGGTTCTTCAACTTTGGAGGTCAAGGGGGTGGCAGGGCACTGGTTATATAGTGGTGCATTTGGTGTGGGCATTTTACGCATTGGATGGTCAAGGGTTTCTAGTGTTTCTTGTTTTAAAGGTTGAGGGGGTTCGCAGGGCATGGGTACTAGTGTGGGATGGTGTCTAGTTTTGGTATGCTTTTATGGTCATTTGTGTGGGTTGTGAGCTTATTGGACCTAGTCTATTGGCACTGTGGTGGTTGGATTGCTTCTATGGTAAGCTTATATACATGTTTAGTGGGCATATTCTTCTTATTGCATGATACTTTGAGAAACTGAATGTTGTATGTCAATGTATTTTGTTGGATTTCATTTTTTTGTTAGGCATTTTGTCTTTGTGGTGTCTTGTTTCAACTTGATTGTTTTGTGTGTTTGCTAAAAATATTGAACCTAGATTTAGCAAAATTGCAAGAAGTTTTGTTAAGGGTAGTGAAAGCCTTGCTACCTAAGATTTGATCATACGTCATGGTTTCCACTATATTCTTGAATGCCTATTGGTTGCAATATTGGTCTTATTGCATGTGAAGTCACCTTGGAAAATTCCATTGTTAAATTTGAAATTCGCCAAATTTAAGTGTTGGTCAGTTTCCCTATTCATATTGGCTTGAATTCTCTTGATTTCACGACTATCAACCCATCAATGTTCAACTTAGAAAGCTTTGAAGTCTATAATTATTCAAAGTCACATGTTCAAATTGTTATGAAGCTCATGATTACGAAGAAGCTTAAAGCTTGCAATTGCTCAAAATGGTGGAAATTCATCAAGAAAACTTTTAAATAATTGTTCAAATCTCATTTGTTGAGAAAATAGTTTTATATCAAAGGTGATATATATATAATAGTTTTATATCAAAGGTGGTATATATATATATATATATATATATATATATATATATATATATATATATATA
>ML787476.1:432776-476470 GCA_009831015.1 Picea engelmannii | reverse complement strand
AGTTTCCTCGATGTCCTCGCACTCCAACTAGTATAACATTGTTGAATAATATATATATATATATATATATATATATATATATATATATATATATATTCTTTTTCAATCCTATGGATAAATAGTCCACTTATTTGTACTATTGTCCTCCAACTCCAACTAGTGTAGACATTGAAAATTGTGTTGAATGTTTTTGGTTACTCTGTTATTGGACTACAAGCTTGTGTTTTGATAGTATGCTCCTTTGATGATTACTTCATCCAATCACCTGCGCTAAAGGGATTTAGACATGAATTCCTACCTTGGGGAATCCAATGCCTTGAATGTTATGCTACACATTTAAGATGTAGCACTTTGATCATATTCTATTTGTTCATTATACACGTCTTCAATCATGCACTTTGTGCACTTCATGATTTAATTATTGTTGTTTTTTAACTACGCTTTTGTTTTTATTTTTCCTAACATTATATGTTTCTCTTTTATACGAGGTGTTATTAAAAGGACACAAAGAAAAAATGTTTTATGGTTTCAAATGGACAAGTATAAGTTAGCATACAAAATCCGTGATTGGACTTTTGATGATGTCTATCACTTGCTATATGGGTATCATGAAAAAGATAAAAGAAAATGTAATTACTTTGAAAATTTGAGTAGCAAGGATATAAACTCTACTGTTAGAGATTTTCTATAAACTTTTGAGAGCTTGTTATTTGATAGTCTTTTAAAAATATATATATAAAAAATTAAATTGTTATGGGAATTTTTTTTTCATAAATTATTGTGTTTTTGCATGTTTTCTTAGTAAATATATAAGAAAATATTTTTCATTAAATCTATTATATTCGTATAGATTATATATTAAATTTTAGAATTGTAGTTTCTAATAATGATGCCTTTCATTTTAATACTCTTGTTACTAGATCACCCTCTTTTACTTGTTAGGAAATGCAGAGCACTTCTACACTAATCCTAGCAGAAGAGAAGAAGAATTTAATCAAGAAAGCAAATGACACAAGCATCACACAGTACACCAAGATTTTACCCTGGAAATCCTTAACTAGGAAAACCAACATTCCTTTGAGCGTTTTTCTCTCTTGTTATCTTATTCATTCAGAATAAAAGGTTACATGTTTAACCTTGGTCCACACCTAAGACACAATCAACAACATACCCTCTTGCACAGGCAAGAACAACCCTGTAGCGAATTTGTCTTACATATGCATTCAATGTCCTCTATGTCTTCTTGTGTCTTTGGACACTGCTCAACAGTAAGCCTTGCTCCAACTGGAATTGGCACCTTCATTGGTTTGCAATCTTGCATGTTGAATCGTTTCATAATTGTTTCTTCCACAACGTTCCATGTCCACTAGGTAACTTGACTAAATCCCACAACGTTTCAGAACTGTTTCTTCCACAATGTTCCATGTCCTCTATCACTTCTTGTGTCTTTGGACACTACTCAGCAATAAGTCTTGCTCCCACTGGAATTGGCACCTTCACTGGTTTGCAATACTCCATGTTCAATCGTTTCATAATTGTTTCAATATACTTCGTCTAATTCAACCAGAGCTTTCTAGCGGCTCGATCTCTCTTAATCTCCATTCCCAGAATGAATTCAGTTGCACGAATATCCTTCATGTCGAACTTGGAGGATAACTACTTCTTCACCTCCTTTATTGCATCCATGTTGTTTCCAATCAACAACATGTCATCGACATACAAAGCTACATATATGAAACACCTGCCTTCTTCCTTAGAATATATGTAGTGATCAACTTCGCTTCTCACAAATCTTGAACTAAGGATGTATGTGTCAAACTTCTGGTACCACATCCTTGGAGATTCCTTTAGACCATAAAGGGATCTTTTGAGTTTGCACACCAACTCTTGATTTCCCTTTACTACAAATCCTTCAGGTTGTTTCATGTAGATTTTTTCTTCCAGGTCCCCATGTAGGAATGATTCCTTCACATCCATCTTTTCTATCTCCAGATTGAATGTTGTAGCTAGAGACATTAGTATTCTAATGGAAGTTGGTTTTACAAAAGGGGAAAAAATCTCACCAAAGTTGACTCCCTTGACTTGGGAATATCCTTTCGTTACTAGTCGAGCTTTGAACTTTTTGACTTGTCCTACATCATTCATCTTCTTCTTGAACACCCACTTGCTACCGACGAGATTTCTTCCACTAGGTAACTTGACTAAATCCCAAACCCATTCTTGTACAAGGATTCCATCACTTCGACCATGGTGTCCTTCCAGAGTTTATCCTATGTCGAGTCGACTTCCTCATCGACCAACATGGGTTCATCATCGATAGTAGTTAACACAAATGCGTAACGAAATATGGTGGACTATATCTATCAACTGGTTTTCTTATTCTTTCTGACCTCCTTACCACCGGATTCAGTTGTTCCACCTCTTCCTCGGATTCAGTTGACTCATATGAATCATCTTTTTCATTCCTCAGTTCAAATCGCACCATATCAGGATTATTCTCAGTCTGAACAACTTCCTCGGGATCGAACTTACCTCTGACTTCTCTAAAGACCACATCTCAACTATACATTGATCTCCTTGATGCATGATCCTGGAGCTTATATCATTTCATCCCTTCTTTGTATTCAATGAAAATACATTTGACTGTCTCTTGTCCATCTTGCTCCTCTTTTCCTTGGGAACATGCACAAATGCATCGCAGATAAATATTTTTAGATGTGCCACTGAAGGATTATTACCATACCATACCTCATTTGGAGTTGCGTCGATTAGTGCCAACAAAGGAGACATATTCACCAGATATCTTGCAGTCTCGACTTCCTCTGCTCAAAATTCTTGTGAGATCCCAACACCACTAAGCATGCTCCTTGCTTTGTCCATCAACGTTTTGTTCATTCTCTTGGCAACTACATTTTTTTATGGGGTATATGGTGTGGTATTTTGGCGTGCTATGCCACACTACTTAAAAAACTGATCAAATTCCTTTCCACATAATTCACCACCATTGTCAGTTCTCAACACTTTAATCCTCTTCTCTGTCTGGTTTTCCACAATATCTTTAAACTCCTTAAATCTATCCAAAACCTCTGATTTCTTCCTCAAGAAACATATCCATGTCTTCCTAGAGAAATCATTTGTGAAGGAGACATAATACAGGGATCCACCAAGTGAAGGCATTGTAACTGGGCCAAACACATCACTATGCACCAGTTCTAGAATCACATTTTCCCTTGTCACTCCAAATGGGAAGCTCACCTGACTTTGTTTCTCATATATGTAATGTTCACAAAAGTGAACTTATAAACCACATTCAGGGAAACCTTCGACCATACCTTTTCTTTGCATAGATCGATGTCCTTTTTCTCCAATGTGTCCCATCCTCTCATGCCATAACCTGGTCAGGTTGAGTTCATCATGTCTTTTCGAGTCGATTTGAACCGGCTTGGCTCAAGTCAAATCACGTTGTGTCGAAATCAAGTCGTGTCGAGTTGCATTCAAGCCGATTTTAGGGGAAATGATGTTGTTACATCCAGTCAAGTCGACATTCCCTAACATCTTGTACAGGGTACCAATTTGAACTCCTTTCATTAAGATCATCGCACCTCTGACCATATTACATGCATCCTTCTGAAACAGAGTATGCACACCTGCATTACTCATCTTACTGACATATATCATATTTATTTCTAAACTCGGAATGTGTATCACACCTGGAAGGGTTCCTTTACTCCCATCCTGTAGTGTCATTCAAACTCTTCCCCGTTCGACAATTATGGTTGTCAATTCGTCCACGAAGAACACATCACCCCCATCATATTATTCATATTCATAGAACCATTCTTTGTGTGGTGTCATATCATAGGATGCTTCTGATTTTATCAACCAAACATATTGATCCAATTGTGTACTGGTTGACGCCAGTTACACATCACCTCCCTTATTTAAGGTTGCATTTCTCTCAGTCGACTGCTTCTCGTCGGATCCATCATTGCCTTATGTTCCTTTGACTTGCAGTCATTTTTATAATGCCCATATTTATCGCATTTCCAACATATTTGCATTGAATGATCCGGGGATTTATATATACCCTTCGACTTGAAATTTCTACTAGAGAATTTTCCTTTATCTCTGTCTATCAGTCGACCTCTTACTACCAGAGAATCTTTTGTCAATCCTTCCATGTTCTTTCTTCTCATTTATTTCAACAACAGAGAAGCAACCACATGCTCTAGCACTAGTGTGGTTGTATTACTCCCAATATCCACGACTAAGTTATCCTAGGAGTCCAAAAAATAACATAATAGGATGATAAACTTCTCATCATCTATTATATTTATATCCACAGAAGATAACTAGATTAACACAGTATTAAATGCATTCAAATGCTCAGTCACAGAACTTCCATCACTAATCCTCAGAAGATATAGTTTCTTTCTTAGAAACAACTTATTTACAAGAGATTTCAACTGGTATAATATCCCCAGCTTGTCCCATAGTTTCTTCGTTGAATCTTCACCCGAGACATTCAACAACACCAAATATACAAGACAAAGTCGTATCGTACTTCTTTCTTTTCTTTCAAGTTTCTCCCATTCTTCCATTGACATGCTTGTCGACTAGGTACCTGGAGAGACCATTGTCCATTGTTCTCGACCTATAAGAATATATTCCATTTTAAGCTTCCAAAGCTCAAAATTATGGCCATCAAATATTTCTATCTCTATTCTGTAACTGCTCGCCATACTTTACTGTGATATTTAAAACAATTTATGACTTACAACTCTTACTGTACCTAGAATTTAGTTCTCAGATTCAAGATTAGCAAATCAATATCTGATATACTCACCAAAGCATTACACCACTCTGATAACTCACATGTTTGGGTAGACCTAAGCTCTAATAACACATGTCATGAAATGCAGAGCACTTCCACACTAATCCTAGCATAAGAGAAGAAGAATTTAATCAAGAAAGAAAATGACACAAGCAATCACACAGTACAACAATATTTTACCCTGGAAACCCTTAACCGGGAAAACAAACATTACTTTGAGAATTATGCACTCTTGTTGTCTTATTCATTCATAATAAAAGGTTACATGTCTAACCTTGGTCCACACCTAAGACACAATCGACATCGTACCCTCTTGCATAGGCAAGAACAAGCCTGTAGCCAATTCAACTTACATATGCATGACCAACAACCTGCAACTACACATGCATTAACCTGCATAAGTGTATTACAACATTACCTTACAACAACAAACTTTACGACCTTACAACGCACCTCTTTATAGGTTTTACAATAGGAAAGCCCCTAAATATTGGCACCCAAAAATGGTTATAGATCCATGCATATCATTGGCTACAAATCCTGCAAATCTCGGGATTCTGTTACAGCTGAATCCAATTCAGGTTTACCAGTCGACCTTCATTTGGTCTCTATTTGGTCGTCTCATGCCCGCACTTCAACCTCTTTTTGGTTGACTTGTCATCGATATCTTCGACTTCGACTTTACCTGGTCGATTTGCTCGACCCTCGACTTGCTTTCGATCTACCTCAACTTCGACCTACTGTTGATCCACCTCAACTTTGACTTGTTGTCGATGTTGTTGATCTACCTTGACTTCGACTGTCAGTTGATTCACCTTGACTATACTTTCACTGCAAAGAATATAACAGCCCAACATTACTGAGGTTCTGTTATTCTAAGAGATACTTATATTTGAGATACTAATATAAATTTTCTTCCCTATAAACATAATATAATATATTGCTATAAGTGATGCATAATGTCATTAGTATAATTTTTTCCCACATAAACATAATATACTATATTTCTATAAGTGATGCATAATGTCATTAATATATTATATAAGTCAACATCTTATCTATTTCATAATGTTCTTGATCCACTATTTACTTTTTCATATCATGATAACTTTATGGTGAATGTCTATCACATGTGTTATGGGATTTTTCCCCCCGTGACTTTGTGTCATGTCACAACAGAGATTGACCAAGTAAAAGACAAAAACCTAACACACACACAAGACTTGTAATGAAATAACTACTTTATCATAGAGGGAATAAATTTTCACACCTTGTATCCTTGTGTTTGGTGTCATTCCCTACTCTCAACCATGGTATTTATCTTGACTCCTACTTGAGTTAACCTGCAAAAGGAGATCAAGAAATTTTTGTAACAAGGTATCTATAGAAAAAAATCATACAAGTAACTTATAGATAGATTCAAATATGACAAGTAATTAGACATACATAAACAAATTGAATCAATACTACACAAGTATGGGGAAAAGATAATTTATTTATTAACAATGGTAAAATAAGTGGTTACAACCTGACTCCAACCACTGGCATTGCCTCGAATCCAACTGCCCAGGTTCCTCCAAAAGTTCCTTCAAGCATCACCCAACAATATTTCCCTTCCTTGGATGACCCAATAAGGATAGGAACACACCTTATGGTCATATAATGAAAATGAAGGAATGTTGGAACAATGGTTCTATGTAAAGGGGATGCTACTTAGAGGATGAAGTGGAATAGGGAGACTTGCAATTTATTCAGCATAAATTTTCACCTAGGTTGTCCTCCTCATACATTCCCACAAAGGTGACTTTATACCATCCTAAAAAGGTTAAGGAGGTGGAATTTCATTTGGTACCATCTCAGGGAGGTTGGGAAATGAGCCCAACCACAATACCCACCCGAAAATGGGGAATTATTTTATTTTTCAACTTTTTTTAGGGCATCCACAAGTTGTCAACTAGCAACCCACAAAAATCCGTGAGTTATAGACATATGAACCATGGATGGCACTAAAAATTATGCTTTTTAAGTGACTTTGATGAGGAAAGTTGGGATTTAAGATTGCAATCCAAGGAAAAGGTTAGACCATGTCACAAATGTATTGCAGTGTGGCGATTTATGCTATAACAAATGCCCCCTAATGTGTAAGGTTAGAAGGGAAATTGATGTCCGAAACACATTACAACTGTGAGAGACGAGGATGCATTGAAGTATATCCAAATGAAATTTCCCAAACAACTGATCCAATAATAGAAACTGTCAACAGAGATCAAGTAAGAGTATTATATTTCCCAAGTCGGGCATACCCATGCTCAGGAGTGATGTAAGAATGGCCACCAAATCAAATACATAGTGGATCCATGGCATATATGAAAGTATGAATAATGTCCATGTCCATGAATAATACAAAGTGGCTCCATGTGATATAAATAAATTAGCAAGCATGGCCATGAGAAATACAAAGTGGATCCATGTGATGTAGATAAAGTAGAAAGCATGGCTATGAGAAATACACAGTGGATCGATGTCAAAGTACATCATAGCCAATGTTCGTGGGGTGGTACAATATATGTCGTATAGGATAAAAAAATATGTGATGATCGTACTTCACCTGAAGTCTTCACAACAATCCATCGTGGTACGAGTCCACACTATGTGAATAGATGTGTTTGGGTCAAACATAGTGAGACATTGTTTGATTATTGATCATTTATGTATACCATTAAAAAATGTGAGATGACCCACCGATGATGATAATGGGTGTCAAGGTACCATGGTACAATCTAACAAGTGTGAATAAATGAGTTGATTTCAAACACCTAGTAGAATATATCGAACAAGGGACATTTATGTATTCCCACTGTCAATGACAGGGGAACCTGTCACTGATGATTGCAAGCCCCCAGGTATTAAATATGACTCTAGATCCTTATCCCATATCAAGATGTGATGAAGTTGATAGGAAGATATCCATTGAAAGGAATTCATTAAGGAATCCTCCATCATCCATCACGAGGGGTAGCAGAAGGCCAAAGATTTGGAAGGACTCAGACGAACCGATTGTAAGGACCACATCAAAGGTACGACTCTGGCATGCACCAAATGGAATAGTGCACAACAAAGACTCTTTGAATAGTATCCAATAATGGATACTACTGAAAAATATGAGTAATCCACCAATGGGGTTAAATGGAAACCAAGGTACCGCATGAATCCCTATGTGTGATGATTTTTGTTGACGTCAAACACAAGGGAAACCACTCAATCAATGACCAATGATGGTTTGTCATCTGTTGAGAACAAGTTCACCTATCAATAATGGGAATAGGTCTAGGGTGAAACTCTAGGTCATACTCTCAAATCAATGTTTCGGAGTCGATAAGAGCAGACCTTATAGAAAGAATTCAATAGGAACCTTTTATACTAGCACGAGTAAGAGACATAGATATGTGTGATAATGATATGAGCTTGACAGAATTGGGAAGGCCAACTTGAAAGGTCAGAGACTTACTGCAGAATGGTCAACTTGGGATGAAACTTCCCTTGAACAAAAGAACAACACATTATGTGACTTAGGAAGCATGACTATAAACTGGGATACATTCTTGATAGAAGAGGCATCGTCAAACACTCCATATGGTTGGAAGAATAACCAACCAGAGGAGAGTATACTCAAAAATGAGAAATAGTCTTCTAAAGCCATACTAAACCCAAAATAATGAGATACCGACTCAAGATTGTGCTTTGCTAAAGGTTGACGATATTTCTTCCAAAAAAAAAGAGATAGACGCTTCCCCCCCTCTTTTTGGTTTTTTTCATATTATTAAAGCCTAAAAAGGAATAAAAGCATGTTATAATACAATGGATGAAACAAGTGTCACGGGCAAGCAAACTAGTTCCAAAGCATAAGGAACATACATATGCTCAATGCAAGGAAGCATGTGTAGGATAAGGACACTCAGGGGAATGTCTCCTCGAGGTATAAAGGTGTCGAGTCGCAAAGGCATAAATTGCAAAGATGGAAATTGGTAGGAATGCATAAGAAAACGGTTCAACGATAGAAAGTTGAAGACGACATTAGGCCTATAAGCATGATTTGTTAATATACAATGAAATTACAACTCAAAAAAAGTTAGGAAGCCCCATAGGTAATTTATCCAAAAAGACATTGAGAGGAAGTGACAAGGTTTCAACGCAAATACATGGCGATACTAAAGAGGGCTTTCGAGCCTACATAAATTACTGCATCATAGGTGTCAAAAAGGATAGTATGGTACTAAGTAGGACACCCATGAAGAGGTAAGCTCTACCATCCATAAACGACACCTTTAACCAGATTGAGGGTATGATGTCGAAAATGAATGGGCTGGACCCTATGGCAGATATGTGACCAATGCGGATAAATGCATAGTGCGGGCAGGAGTGACAACTTCTCTATATTCCAGTAAGAAACACAATACATGTTTGAAGAATATAAAAAAGGTATTGATATAAATATGAGCATGTGGTAGGTGGAGTCTTGTAGGTAATTTCTAGAAAAAGATTGAGAAGAAGATATGCAACTTCAACGCAAAGTCATAGTGGGACTAAACAAGACTCTCGAGCCTAATATAAAACTTGCAACATGAGCGCTAGAATACAAAGAAGTTCTAAACTAGGATGCCCATGGAAGGTAGGCTCTTCCACATGAATTATGACACTTCTAAACAACAGAGAAGGTTCCATGTCATAATTCAGTGGGGTCGATCCTAAGGCAAAATGAAACATGAAACAGATAATGCAAAAAAGCATGAAGGGGAAAATATAACCTATATGCCAATTTCAATATCATTACCTGTCAGAACGGATTGAAATAGAATGAAAAGGTACCAAAGAAAAAATCTCCAAAGTCTTGTATATAAGACCAAAAACACTTACCCAAAATTTGTTGGTTGTGGAGCCATATTATCTTCCTGATTCAGAGGTCTTTGTTTTCAATCGTGTTTATACCCCATGAAGACTTTACACCATGAAAGAATGTACACTCATCCACGTGGGGGAGTGCAGGGGGGGCTTTCCCCTGTTGTAGGGTATGGGGTAAAGTAGTTCTTTGACAAGGGTTCGAGGGATAGCGTTCCCCAATGGGGGTTCGGGGGTGAAGCCCCCGAAGGAAAAATTGCCTTGTAAATGTATATTGTAATTTCATTGTAAATCAAGACTATTCATTATAAGGTCGCAGATCTGATGGTAGAAGTTATGTTAGGGTTTTTTTCCCTAGAAGGCAACCCTCCTTTATGATAGAAATGTATTGTGGCTATGTATCATTGCGAATAATATATTCTGAGTGAGGAGACTGTGAGAGAAGGAAGAGGAAGTTACATTAGGTGTGTTGTAGGTTGTATCCCTTCATTTGTTGGATAATAAAAAGGAAGGACCCAACAATTTCTCTGGTGAGCATAGGCCACACTGGGTGAACCACATATATCTGTGTCTCTATTGTATTGTGTATCTTCTGTATTTTATTTCTGCATTTATTTTATTTTATTGTTCCACGATCCTATTTTACTAACAATTGGTATCAGAGTGAAAGGTAACTCGCAGGAAAAGAGGGTTCATGGTTCGAGTGGGAGCAATGGCGGAAGATGGAAAGTTTAGGGTCGAGAAATTTAACAGCCAACACTACCAGTTATGGAAGATGTAGATGGAAGATTATTTATATCAGAAGGATCTATTCCTACCATTGGGTGGAATAGCAAAGAATCTGACGAACATGAAGGACGAAGAATGGGAGGTTCTTGACAGAAAGGCACTAGGAATGATACAACTGAGTCTAGCAGCGTCGGTGGCTTTCAATATTTCGAAAGAAAAGACAATGAAGGAGTTGATGGACGCATTGGCTAAACTATATTAAAAACCCTCGGTGTCCAATAAGGTATTTCTAATGAAGAGATTATTTAATATGAAGATGTTAGAAAGTGGATATGTTGTAGATCATTTAAATGAATTTAATACGGTTACTAATCAACTAAGTTCTGTAAAAGTGGACTTTGATGATGAGGTCAGGGATATTTTAATATTGTTCTCATTACAAGAAAGATGGAACGACTTGGTCATGGTTGTAAGTAACTCTATCTTTGGTTCAAACACTCTAAAATTTGATGATATTGTTGGTGTTATCCTTAGCAAGGAAATGTGACGTAAAATCACAGGTGAGACATCAGGTAATGCATTGAACATGGAGAACAGGGGAAGACAGAAGGATAGAGGAAAGAGCTCAAGGAACTGCAAAAATTCTAGGAAGGTCAGATCCAAATCCAAACTTGGAAATATAGAGTGTTGGAATTGTGGAAAGAAAGGACATCTGAAGAAATATTGTAGAGCTCCAAAGAAACAAAGAGATGGACAGCAAGATAAAAATCAAGAAGCAAATGTAACAGGTGATGTGTTATAAGATGCTTTGATTCTTTCTATAGATAATATTTTTGAGTCTTGGGTAGTAGATTTAGGGGCTTCATTTCATGACACATTCCATAGGAATGATTTTATAGATTATGTTCAAGGTGATTTTGGACAGGTTCATTTGGGTGATGATGCACCATGCAAAATTGTTGGAATGGGAAAGGTGAAATTAAAGAAAAGAAATGGAAACCAATGGTTGTTGAAAGAGGTAAGACATGTTCTAGATCTAAGGAAAAATATAATTTCAACAGGGAAGTTGGCAAGTGAAGGTTGTATGTCCATATTTATAGATAAGGTGTGGAAGGTCACCAAAGGATCACTGGTGATAGCAAAAGGAGAGAAGGTAGGTACATTGTATTTATGTACTAGTAATATTGACTCTTATATCTCTTTAGATTCTATAGGAGTGGATACAAAATTGTGGCATCATAGGCTTGGACACATGAGTGAGAAGGGGATGCAGATACTTCACAAAAGAAATTTGTTGTCAGATCTTAAACAAATTGATTTGGATTTCTGTGAGCATTGTGTTTATGGAAAACAGAAGAGAGCCAGATTTCTCAGAGTCGGAAAAGAAAAGAAGAGTGGAATGTTAGATCTTGTGCATACATATGTATGGGGACCATCTCAGGTATCATCTCTTAGTGGCTCTTGTTATTATGTTACTTTTATTGATGATGCAACTAGAAAAACTTGGGTTTATTTCATTCGACAAAAATATGATGTTTTTGATACTTTTAAGAGATGGAAAGATTTGGTTGAGAATGAGACAGGAAAAAGGTTGAAGTGTCTTAGATAAAAAAAAAATGGAGGTGAATATTGCAACAAGGAATTTGATGATTGTTGTTCATACCATGGGATTCGTAGAGAGAAGATAGTTCCAGGAACACCACAAGTAAATGGTGTATCAGAAAGGATGAACAGGAAAATCATGGAGCATGCAAGGAGTATGAGATTGCATGTTGGTTTTCCCTTACAGTTCTAGGCAGACGTTGAAGATATTGGTGTTTACTTAATAAACAGAGGACCTTCAAGCTCTTTCGATGGTAGAATTCCAGAGGAGGTATGGACAGGTAAAAAGGTAAACTATTATTTTTTGAAGACTTTCAGTTGTGAAGCATTTGTCCATATTGATAAAGAAAATAGAACAAAGCTTGAGGAAAAATCCAATAAGTGTACCTTTATTGATACGGTGTCAATGATTTTGGTTATCTCTTATGAGATTATGAAAATCAAAAAATCATTAGGAGTAGAGATGTCATATTCAATGAGAAGGTCATGTACAAAGATCAGTTGTAGGGAAAGAAACAAGAAAAATAAAAACCAGAATACATAGTGCTTGATGAGATCATTGAAAAAGAAATTCCAAAGGTACCAGAAAATCAAAATGTACAACAACAGGAGAAACAGGTACCTCAAAATCCTGCAAGTGTTGTTAGAAGATCTAACAGGTTAAGTAGACCCCCTGAACGATACTCTCCTTCATTGTATTATTTATTGTTGACTGATTTTGGTGAACCAGAATGTTATGAAGAGGCAATGCAGGTAGACACTAAAAACAAGTGGGAGCAAGGCATGAAAGAGGAAATGGATTCCCTGGTAAATAACCATACTTGGGGTCCCTGAGGTCTAGGACAGTTGGTGACAGAGTGTGATGTTAAGGCACTCCGTGATGTTAAAGTCACCGGTTCGAAACCTATGGGGACAAAAAATCAATCCATGTTAAGGGTTGGTGTGGCTCAGGTCGGGTGCGATCCTCGGGTGATTTTGACAGCTCAGATACCCCTGAGTCACGGTTTCTTAGCCACAAGTTAGTCCCATATGTCATGGAAAAACTAACAAACAAACAAACAAAAAACCATACTTGGGATTTGGTTCAGTTTCCTGCAGGAAAAGTAGCATTGCATAATAAATGGGTTTACAAGTTGAAGGAAGAAGATGGAGGCAAAAATCAGCACAAGGCTAGACTTGTTGTAAAGGGGTTTGCACAAAATAAAGGTAAAGGTATAGTTTTTGATGAAATATTTTCTCATGTTGTTAAAATGACTTCAACTAGTACTATTTTAAGTCTTGTGGTAGTAGAAGATTTGCATCTTGAACAGTTAGATGTAAAAACAACTTTTATCCATGGGGATTTGGAGGAAGAGATTTATATGCAGTAGCCACAAGGGTATGAGGTCAAAGGGAAGGAAAATTTGGTATGCAAGTTGAAGAAGAGCTTGTATGGCCTAAAGAAAGATCCAAGGCAATGGTATTTGAATTTTAACAGGTTTATGATAGAACAAGGTTATAGTAGATGTCATTATGATCACTCTGTTTATTTTAAAAAGCTAGAAAATGGAAGATATATTATCTTGATATTGTATGT
The DNA here is from genome assembly GCA_009831015.1 of Picea engelmannii. NCBI lineage: Eukaryota > Viridiplantae > Streptophyta > Pinopsida > Pinales > Pinaceae > Picea > Picea engelmannii. The sequence goes on along the minus strand of ML787476.1, from coordinate 462,833 downwards.
AGATGGCATGCTTATTGTAGGGTCTAATATGTAGGATATAAATGTGCTCAAGAATAAATTAGATAATTTATTTGTGATGAAGGATTTGAGTGCTACAAAGAAAATCCTTAGTATGAGAATAACAAGAAACATGAAAAATCACAAATTGACATTGTCTCAAGGTGAGTACATAGAGAAGGTGTTGAAGAGGTTTAGAATGCAAAATGCAAAACCAATCAGTACACCTTTGGCCAGCCATTTCAAATTAACTAAGGAAATGTGTCCCAATACATAAGAGGAGATAGAATACAGGTCTAGGGCCCCTTATTCATCAGTAGTTGGTAGCTTGATGTATGCGATAGTTTGCACAAGACCAGATATTGCACATGTAGTGGGAGTTGTGAGAAGGTATATGAACAATCTAGGTAAAGAACATTGGGAGGCAGTAAGGTGGATTCTCATGTATTTGAGAGGTACTACTACTCATGCATTATGTTTTGGAGGTTCATAAATTGTTCTACAAGGATATGTTGATTCAGATATGGCAGGTGATAAAGATAGCAGGAGGAGCACCACATGGTATGTTTTTATTGTAGGTGGAACAAAAGTAAGTTGGATTTCGAAAATGCAAAATGTTGTTGCACTTTCAACAATAGAGGCAGAGTATGTTGTTGCACTTTCAACAATAGAGGCAGAGTATGTTGTTGCTATAGAGGCTAGTAAAGAGATGATTTGGTTACAGAAGTTTATGGAGGAATTGGGAAAGAAGCAAGAGAATGATAGGTTGTACTATGACAGTGATAGTGTCATTCATCCCTCAAATAACTCATCCTTCCATTCGAAGACTAGGCATATACAACTGAGGTATCATTTCATACAATCCATTTTTGAATATGGATACTTGAAGTTGGAAACGATACACACTAGCCAAAATCTTGTAGATATGTTAACAAAGGGAGTAACCAGGGAGAAATTGAGTTCCTGCTCAGTTTCAGTTGGTATTCAAGCATGAAGGTGAAGATGATAAATTTTCTAGGTCTAAGAAGGATCATAGTCCAATAGATAGAACATTGGTGGAGTTGTTGAGATCAATCTCCAAGTGGGAGATTGTTGGTTGTGGAGCTTGATTATATTCTTGATTCAGAGGTATTTGTTTTCAGTTGTGTTTATACCCCATAAAGAATTTACACCTTGAAAGAATATACACTCCTACACGTGGGGGAGTGCAGGGGGGGATTTCTCCTCCTACAGGGTCTGGGGGGGCCATACCCTCGGCTAGGGGGTCCGGGGGAAAGAGGGCCTCCGAAGGAAAAATTTCCTTATAAATGTATATTGTAATTTCATAGTAAATCTGGACCGTTCATTATAAGGTCACATATTTGACGATAGAAGTTATGTTAGTGTTTTTTTCCCTAGAAGGCACTTTTATGAGGGAAATGTATTGTGGCTATGTATCATTGTGAATATTGTATTCTGAGTGAGGATATTATGGGAGAAGGAAGAGGAAATTACAATGGGTGTGTTGTAGGTTGTATCCCTTCATTTGATGGATAATAAAAAGGAAGGACCTGGAAATTTCTCTGGTGGACGTAGCCCACACTGGGTGAACCACATATATCTATGTCTCTATTGTATTGTTTATCTTCTGTGTTTTATTTCCACATTTGTTTTATTTTATTGTTCCGCGATCCTATTTTACTAACAAAAGTTAATGAGTCCAATATAGAAACCTCTGATAAAAACATGTGTTAAGGGATACAAAACTTGAAAACAAGAAACCCTAAAAATACAATATGTACAGAGGACTGTACAACCTTGCAGCTTATGCATAGCATTTCTCCATGTAGAGCCCATTGTTAGGCTCAGGCCAAGGGATTCTTTGGTAACCAATGTGTAAAGCTTCTAGTTCAGGAGGAGGTAGAAGATCCGAAATCATAGCTTCAAGGATGGACTCATATGAAGGAAACTCTACATCCATGAAACAGGGGCTTGAAAACACACAAACACCAGGGCTCAAGGTCTAGCAAACAATAATATGAGACTCAAAGGGAAACATCGGATTACTTGGGCCAAGAGGGGAAATAAAAGGCTTACATCCCCCCATTGGATACAACACCTGATCAATTGTTGAGACCTTGTCTTGAGAAGGAGAACATAACTGTAAATATCCCATCTCAAGAGAAATTGAACATAGAGGATAAGATGCCACATAATTCACCCATGGCGGGGAAGAGTCTACTTGAACGCTAGGAACACACAAAGGGGAAAACTGAGCTTAAATCAAAATAGGATGGTGATTATTAGATGAAAGTTGATCAATAGTGGAAATCCTTTCATTGTGAGGGAAATGCATCACACAAAAGAGCGTAGACGCCACAACCTTCATAGCATAAACATAATCACGCCCAAGAAGCATATTGAATTATAAAGGGCCTTGAACCACTAAAAGATTGATTAGAAAAGTCTTCCCACCTAAGGTGATAGGAAACTAAGGAAGAATCCCCAAACATTCACTAGGTCTTCTATCGAAATCCAACATCTCACTGGTAGCTAACACAAGATTGGGAGAACCTAAATATTCCCAAGTTGAGGAGGATAAAACACTTGCATAGGATCCTTCATCTATAATACATCGACAAATTCCTTTCAACATAGATTCAATCATAATCGTTATCTAGAAAGGTGTAGAAGAAGGAATGTGAGGCTCTACAAGATCATTCCAATCAAAGGAACCCATCTAATTAGGACTTGGAGGGGGCGTACTCGAAGAGAGTGAAATGCCCCCTTGTTTAGAAGGTATTGAACTGGAAATGTGAAGGACATAGTCGAAAGATGCATCACTCCCCAAAAGAAGAGTGGGATTGGCAGAAGATTGCATCGGCGAGATCACTTTGGAAGATTGGTCACTCTTTAAGAGAAGAGTGGGATCATCCAAATATTGCATCGGCACGACCACTTCCTCAACCATCGCTTGAATAGAATGTGAGACAACATTTTCAAGAGATGCATCACCCCCCAAAACAAGAGTGGTATCAGTCGAAAATCGCATCGGTGCAACCAACTCATCAACCAATGATTGAATAGAATGTTGGGAAACAGAAGACGACTCAGAACTAGAAGGGCCTTGAAACAAGGACCACGTTCTTTGTACCATGGAAGTAGCAAGGCACAAATGAGTAAGGTGATATCCTTTGCAAATATTACAAGGGAACTTGGGCTTATGTCTGATACGTATAGGATTCTCAACTGTATCAATGCCCCCAATATGAATTGCAATGACCGATGACATGCTCCTAGCATGACTTGTAGAGGCTAGTAGCTGATATCCAACATGAATTATAGAGGTTGGTGATTTTTGTCTAGTGTGACTAGACTCGTACCCCAAACATTACTTTCAACACTTGGTTGCTTGCTCCCAACATAACTAGCAAAGGTTGTTGACCTATCTCCAACATGACTAATAGAGGTCAATGACATCTCTCCAACATGACTAGCAAAGGTTGGTGAATTGATGCCAGTATGACTTGCAGTGATTGGAATTGTGCTCCCAGCATGACTTGCAGAGGTCGGTTTCTTTCCCCCAACATGACTCACAGAGGATGATTACATGTCTCCAACATGACTAGCAGAGGTTGGTGACTTCTTCTTCTTACTCTTCCTCTTCTTATTCCTTTTACACTTATGGTTACTAGTAGAAATACTTTCACCAGAAGAGAGGGAAGGAGAAGGAGTAAATTGCACAGATGTAGAAGGTGAAGGATCAACATCCATATAATGCCCCTAGCATAAGGTGCTTATCTAAGAAGCATCAAGAGCATTCGGGACATTCAAATTCATCCACAACAAACTGGAAGTCCTACATTCAACCCAATAATGTTCAAAGTGACCATCAAGGGGGAACCAATGTTTCCAAAGAAAGGAAAAGCACAAGAATCCCCTTGGGAAGGGGTCCCTTGGTTGGTATCCTCCAATTTTTTTTCCATATCGTTCTTATGCACAGGTTCATCCCTTGCGGGATTTTTCACGCCCATAAAATTCTCACACACTGACTATAACAAACCAGTGGTATAAAAACCCACAACTTCCAGGAGGTGACTCCACATTTTCAAGAGAAAGACTAGGGGTCCTTCCCAACCAGCGGAGCGGTTGGTCGACCACCCTGAATCCATGATCCAAAAGTGGTGATACTAACAAAACCTATGGCCAACTCTACAAAGAAACACTCCAATAACAAGTCCTAAGAGAAAATCACAAGCAAACAAATTTTCCAAATCTTTAGTCCAAGTGGATAAGGTCTTGCGTCCAAAGCAATGAAAAAGTGGAAAGGGACCTTACAGATGAAGGATCGGGTTGATTAAGTCTTGTGGACCAACTAACGAAGGAGTGAGAATAATTTATCTCGACCTCCACTGACCATCCTTATCCAATGTAAGAACCCACGCTTCACGGAGCACCCTCCAACAATACTGAAAAGTGTGATACAAAATCTACCCTAGATTCCACGAAAAACCCACATAGTCACCTCTGCAATCCCTAGGAAGAGAAAATATGGTCACCAACACGTAGTCAGTGTCTGGGGGAACAATCGACAGTCATGATAAAACATATGGGAAGTGTAACTAAGCCCAAAAATATTCTAGAGGACTGACGCCAAAATGGACAGTATCACTTCAGGAAAATCCCCCAATATATGATCTCTCCTATACACTCAGTTAAGCTTTGGAGGGGAATCTCCTCGACTCTCCCTTATGTGACCTCATGCTTAGTTCCTATGTGAGAGGAGTTTCCCAACCACAACTATACGACAATTGGATTTGAATATCCCTAACTCAGACCCCTATGTTTGTTCAATGTTTTTGGAGAGTTATCTCTCCAATCCTAATACAAGGCCCTAACCCTAAACTTGTTTGTGAACCATAGAAACAAAGTCTAGTACATTTTAAGTTTGTCGTTTGTTTTAGTGTATGTTCTTACTCAAAGGGTATGGAAGTGAAACTGATGTTGTTTGAGACTCTTACAAAATCGAAACTTATTAGAACACTGGAAAAGAAAAATTTACACTAAATCTTCACTGGAAAAGAGTTTCAAGAAAGAAAATGCATGAACAATCCTTCAAACCTTGAAATGCAATTTTTTCTTTTCTGATGCAAGATGACAATGCAACCTTTTGAGAAAATCAAAAGAAGAAAACAAAGGATGTTATTTCTTATTTTTCTTTTGAAATGATTTTTAGGTGAGAAGAAAACAAAATCCTAGGCTAACATCTTTTTTCTTTTTCAAATAACAATGCAAAGAAAGAAAGACACCTAGCTAGCTGAAAAACTAGTGTTTTTTTTTGTTTTTCTTTCTATTAAAGAAAAACTAACAAAATATGCTAAAATAAACTATACGATACACGATTTTTTTTTAAATTCAAATTATTTCGCTCTAAAATGCAAGCTAAAAGTAAGCCAAGAACATTGGGAAACCAAGAGCAAGATTATTTTTGTGACTTGGAAGTTTTCAAGGACTTGAGAAAGCAAAAAGCAACAAGAAAGACATCCAGGAGGCTCAACCAAAACCGAGAAACCAATCAACACCTTCCAGATGAGAGAACGGATTTTCAAAAACCAAAATCTTACACATGTTTGTGATTGTGTATATTAGGACTCGCAGATATTCATGGGTCATACATTGGAAACTCATAGATGTCCATGGATTATAAAGGAGCAATTTGCGGATGCTCACGGGTTAGAAAGAAGCAACTCGCTGATGGGCTCGAAATTTTAGAAAAAATAAAAGTCAATCTAGAAGGGGGCCTTCCAGAAACTTGATAAAAGTTTCTAAAAGGATAATGTTTTATAAAGCAAATCCAGAAAACACATAAAATCACAACAATAAGAGAAAGACAAGAAACCCTAAGATTGACCCAAAATAGGAACAAGTCCCTAGTATGGTCGCCAATTATGTTATGGGATTTTTCTCCCGTGACTTTGGGTCATGTGACAATAGAGATTGACCAAGTAAAATACAGAACCCTAACCCACACACAAGACTTGTAATGAAATAACTACTTTATCAAAGAGAGAAGAAAGTTTCACACCATGTATCCTTGTGTTTGGTGTCGTTCCCCACTCTCGACCTTGGTACTGCTCTTGACTTCTGCTTGAGTTAACCTACAAAAGCAGATCAATAAAGTGTTGCAACAAGATAGTTATAACATAAAATCATACAAGTAATTGATAGATAGATTCAAATATCACAAGTAATTAGACATACATAAACAAATTTAATCAATACTACACAAGTATGGGGACAAGAGAACTCTTTATTAACAACGGTAAAAGAAGTGGTTACATCCTAACTCCAACCGTCGAAACTACCTCGAAGCCAACCACCCAGGTTCCTCCAAAAGGTTCTTCAAGCATCACTCAACAATATTTCCCTTCCTTGGATGACCCAATAAGGGTAGGAACACACATTATGGTCATATAATGAAAAGGAAAGAATGTTGGAACAAGGGTTCCGGGTCAAGGGGATGTTACTTAGAGGATGGAGGGGAATAGGCAGACTTGCAATTTCTTCAAAATAACTTTGTGCCTAGGTTTTCCTTCACATCCATGCCCCCAAAGGTGCATTTATGCCATCCTCAAGAGGTTAAGGAGGTGGAATTCCATTTGGTACGGGCTCAGGGAGGTTAGGAAATGAGCCCAACCAAAATCCCCACCTGAAAACGGGGAATTATTTTATTTTTCATCTTTTTTTAGGGCATTCATGAGTTTTCAAGTAGAAACCCATGGATATCCATGAGTTGTACACATATGACCCACGGATGGCACTAAAAATTGTGTTTTTAAGTGACTTTGATGAGGAAAGTTGGGATTTAAGATTGCAAGCCAAGGAAAGGGTTAGACCATGTCACAAATGCATTGCGATGTGGTGATTTGTGCTATAACAACATGGAGTAACAAGTGCATGAATGTTGAAATACATTTGGCACAAATCTATGTCACATTTTGGTTCCAATTTTTTTTTCCCTCCAGATTATCAAGTTTCTTTATTTTCTATTTCTCTATTTTCTAGTGTTCTTTGTCATTCAATGCTAAAGGCTGCAAGGGCATTGCCTCTATGTGGCTCTCGTTTATAATATCAATAGTATATTTTAAATCATATTGTATGAAATTTATCAATAAATCATATTACTTTAAGGGGAATTTGAGGTTTAAAATAGGCCTCATGTATTTCTAGATTATTTCATGGTGGGTTTATTAAAAGTATGCAATGTGGGTACATGTGATTGCATACACTTAAAATTTTAGTAAACCTGTAAGGAGATAAGGTGAAAATACGATTAAAAAGTAGTTTTTTTTCCTCCAACACTATTTATCCTATGGCCAACATCATTATCTTGAATCCTATTAGTTCTTTTAAAATGTACATTGATATCACAATTTTTTGTTTTGAATCCTGTTTTTCACCTCTAAATTTTTGTGATGATGATATATGTTTTTTTTTTGTAAGTTAGAAATTTGTATTACCTTCTAATAGAAAAATAAAGTACGGTCATAGTGTCCATGTGCATGGGCTGCCAATAGAGGAAACCAAGCCAAGCCCAACACCAGTCAAAAGAGAGAGTTTCCTTCCAAGGGGAAAAAACTAAGAATGTTCTACAATTTACCCATACATAAGTCAAAACATTAATAGTAAAACACAATTGGAATGTGTAACTAAGAGAGAAGACCAACATTTGATCACTTAGTTGAGCTAGGGTTTGATTCGTATGATGGATTGTCTCCAAGGAACTGTTGAAGAGGAGTAGGCCATTTCATAATGATGAATAAGTGGTGTGGCATCTACTTGGTGCATTGGCGATGCTAAGGATTGGAGCATATATCTATCAACAAATTGACTTTATGGTCAAGAATCTCCATTATGTATTGTTGGTCTTCTAGTTCACTTCGGATATCAAATATTGATCTTAGGTGGTCCTTCGTCAGTCGGGTAGTCCCCACCTCTTCCTCTGAATTGTTATCTACCGTTTCATACTAAGAATGCACGAAGGGGTCACGAGATAGGGGTGTTCCTCGGGGGATAGGGACATTCTCTTCTTTATTAGTTGAAGGCTCATTCAGAAATAAAGGGTCTAAAATAATCTGGTCAACTTTGAGCACTAGCTCATCCTCGAGCTCATACCATTCAACCATACATCCCCAAATCATATCATCATCGAGATTATTCATCAAATCCTTCATGTCAACCAGAGGAGTGAAACGAATTTATGGTTCAGTTGCTTGGGTCTCCATGCTACTAGAATTGCTAAATTTGTCACTAGTTGAGGACATGGAACTTCTCTTTCATGCCTCAAATATTCTAAAGGAACCTGAACCTTGACACACTCTACTCTCTTGCGAGGCATGATGAAGATGATAATGCTCATAGCTCAGGAACTGGGGTTGAAAAATTTCTTAGATAGTAGGTGCAGGTGGAGAGGGTTGAAAGGAATCCAATCCATATGTGGGCAAGCATGAGAATGTAACCCATCAACCCCTAACACTATCAAATGAACCCTATGCTCCTCTCGTTGCAAGTTGACCATATTGACTAAAAAAAAAGCAAGTTATTACTTCCTTTCTTATCACCAGTACTAGGAACCAACATTATATCCATCACATGCATCATGGTGATAGTCAACTTAATGAGTCGAGAGGGATAGTTAAATCATGTATTGTCCAACTATCCCCCCTTGGAACCTGGGCTGCCAAGTTTTGAGGCCTTCACTTTGCAATTTGATTGTCATATGGTCACTCGTGTCACCCCATCCAGGGAAGTGCCTTCCTATAGAGCCAATTCATTTCATTCCATGAGAATTGGGTGTTCACACCTTTGGTTACCTTCACAAACCATATCTTTCTCCCGACAAGACAACCCAGTATGTTCCAGTTTGTCAGCTATTTTTTTAGCTTCCTGGTGAACATGTGAAGGTATGATAACTAAGTTGGGAAGTAGTAGTGTTTTCAATCGTTCAAGATTTCACAAAATATTCCAGCTAAGGGAGATCTTGGTTGGATCAGAGCCATTCAAGAGTCTAGATAGCATGACCAAATATACTTGGGAGTCACCTTCCACGATGATCTTTTGAAATCCAAGGTGGGTAGCTACCTGAATCCCCTGAATGAGTGCCCAAAGCTCAACATATTTGTTTGAATCATGTCCAAGGTTGTTTGCTAAAATGTGACAAATGTGACCTTGCTCATCCTGGAAGACCACACCCAAAACCGTTGATCCAGGATTTCATTTGGAGGATCCATCAAAAGTGAGCTTGAGGAAGTATGGAGGAGGTCACTGTCAGGAGTTGGGACTAATCATAGAGGTTGGGAGAGAAAGCATCTGTAGGGCAGTTGAATCTTAGCCAAGATCCTATTTGAGAAGGACGAGTTGTTCATCTGGGTCACATTTGAGATTGTATGCCTTCCATTTTTGAAGTCTGATGGTTTCTCAAACATTATCTTGAATTCTAGGCCGGATTTTATTCCAAGACAATTGTTTTGAGTGGAAAATACTTTGGTTCCTTTCCTACTAGATTTTCCACATCAAAGACCTTGGAAACAATTTCCAAATTCAGTTTAAGATGGGATTTTTAAAAGCTAAAGATCTCCAGTTGTCAATAATGGTGATGATGTTATCCTGATTATGATCTGAGGTCCTCATTGTTTGAGCTAATTGATCCCAAAGAACAGAGCTAGATTGAAATTTATTGAGAAGATGATCGATGTTCTCCTCATGATGCAGGAAGAGTGGAAAAACAAAAGGACCAATAAAACCTCTCTTTCTGAGATTATCCCAACTTAGGATGTGTTTATTTGCAACTAACCAAAGAAATGTTCTTACCTTTGGCCATAAATTTTCTTTCCAGATGTTGCTACAAATATTTTCTTTGGGAAATAAGTGAAAGTGGGCTTTGAGACCGTAGGCTTCCCTTATAGAGAAAACTCCTCTTGAAGAGTATCCCCATATGAGAATATTAGTCCCATGCTTAATATGGATTCTCCAACGAGTTGCTTCATCTTTCCATGGTCCAAGATCCACTTCCTATGGGATTCTCAGATCCTCATGGGTGGTCTTTCATTCCCTCCAAAGTGAAGAGGAAGGGGAGTCTTTCCAAAAATCCACAACCTGAATGGCTATGTCTTACTCCATGTGAGTTTGAAGGTCCAACAGAGTACCCATGTTCTGCAGTAGTTGCATTTGTTCCCAATAATCTATCCAAAAAAGAGCATCTTAGCAGTCCTTGATTTCCCAAAATGTTTGTTCCTGCACTAGGGTGTGGTTCTGCCAAGTCACATTCCATATTAACGAGCCATTATGATGTTCATTCCACCTAATTAGCTTCACCTCCTCTACTGCAGGGGTGTATTTTCATCGCCACGGCCTGGCCCAGAGGTTCCCTAAGTTTTTGAGCCATCCCCACTAAATTTTGGCTCCCATGACTTGATTCAACAAGAAGGGGTCCCATAGACCCAAGCCTCCTACCTGTTTTGGTTTGTATAGGTTGTCCCAACTAACTAGCGCCCATTTTTTCCCCTTCTTTTGTTCCTTTCCACAATAATTTTATTCGTATGATTCAGATATTTTTGAGCACCGATTTAGGGGCAGTTAGGGCTGAGAAAATATAGATGGGGATGGCTTGAAGGATGGATTTAAGGAGAACCAGTCGACCTGCTAGATTAAGGGAGCGGAAGGTCCAAGAGTTAATACGCTTGTCAATGGAGGCTATTAGATTTTCCCATGAGCTATTGCAAAGAGAATTATCGATAAGGGGGATACCAAGATATTTGGAAGGAAGGTAGCTCTTGGTAAAACCTAGGATGCAGGTGATATGAGATTGAATGGCTCGAGGGGTATTGAACAAGAAGATATGGGATTTTTCAATATTAATAGAGGTATATGAGGGTTCACTAAAGTCATTGAGGATGTTGAGTATTTTGAGGGATTATCTGGCTGTGGGGAGTCCCATCATCATGGTGTCATCAACAAATTGGCTATGTGAGATGGGGGTATGCAGACCATGCAAAGGGATGCCTTTAAGAGATCCTTCTGCTATAGTGTCCTTCATGTAGCGAATAAGACCTTCTGCCATGATGAAAAAAAGAAAGGAAGAGAGAGGAGCCCCTTGACAGATGCCTCTGGAGGGGGGAAATGGTTTGGAAGGAACACCATTGACTAGACTAGAAAAGAAAGTTGAAGAAGTGAGGTTGAGGACCCAATTGACCCAAGCTTTAGTGAAACCAAAGGCAAGGAGAAGTGAGCACATGTATTTCTAGCTTAGTTTATTGAAGGCTTTGGAAAGATCTAGTTTGATAAGCATACCAATGGTGCGAGAATATTTGAGAGAGTGGATAACCTCGTGATGATAACACTATACAAGATATGAAACCTTTATACATATCCAAACTATTTATGAGAAATAATGAAAGAAAGAAGGGATTTGAGTCGAAGAGAAATTACCTTAGTAATGAGCTTATAGATGACATTGCACAACGTGATAGGGTAGAACTGATTTAGGTGCGATATGTGCTCCTCTTTTGGGATGAGAGTGAGGAATGCGGCATTGAGGGTTGGAAGAATCCCAAGAGAGTTATGGGAATCCTCGATCAACTACCAAAATTTTTCAAAGACCAAGTGCCAACAGTGATGAAAAACATTGGTAGTGAAAACATTTGGTCCTGGAGATTTTCTAATCATGGGCATATTTTTGATTGCATGATTCACCTCCTCTAGAGTAATCAGTCAAGGAAGGGAAACATTTTTCTCTGTTGAGATCAGGGAGGGGATATGTTGAGTAATTTTTCTAATAGCCTCTGATTTGTTCGGGAAGGGTTCTGTGAGGAGATCTTGGTAGTAATTGACCAATTCCTTCTCAATACCTATGTCATCCATGATTGGCTACCCCTGAGCATTGTCCAACCTAGTGATGCAATTGATATGCCTTCGTTGAATCATGGATTGATGGAAAAAAATGGAGTTCTTATCGCCTTCCTTGAGCCATTGAACCCTATATTTTTTTCTCCAAAGGGTTTCTTCCTAAGCATATCATTCTTCGAGTTGTTTATTAATGCACTTCTCTTTTTATTGAAGTTGATCGGTGATGCCTTGTGCTACGATTTGTTGTTGAATCTCCTTCATCCTTTTTCAAGATCCCTTTGTGCTTGGAAAATATTCCCAAAGATGTTTTTGTTCAATTCTCTGAGATGCATCTTAAAGTTTTTCAACTTTTGTTGGAAGTGATACATTAAAGTTCCATGGGGAATGGCCACATCCTCCCACCATTGATTAAAATATCCTTGGAAATATGGGAGAGTTAACCAAATTTTTTTGAATCAGAATGGCTTATGTTGCAAGGAGCTTGAAATTTATAGCCATAACTGGATGGGCTAGTGATCAAAACCGGTCATAGGGAGAATTTTTTATTCCATGAGAAGACCCTCCAACATTAGCAGTTCTGAGATTAAGAAGCGATTGAGATGGAAAGCCACCTGTTGGGAAACATATCATCGATTAGTCCAAGTAAAGTACCCATTGATGCTTCCAGATTCACTAGACGAAGACTGACAATCATGTTCATGAACCCTTCACTTTAATTATCCAAATGACGAAGACCCCCATGCTTCTCTTCAAGGGAAATAATGACGTTGAAGTCCCCTCCCAAGATCCATCGTTGGTTTTGAATAAGATCACAAAGACCCTCCAGATTTTCTATGAAAAGATATTTTTCTGTTGGTGTAGGTGGTCCATAAACATTGGTAATGAACCCCTCCTTGTCGGATTTGATATCTTTGTAGTGTGTCGAGATAATCCACTTGGCTGTAAAGAAATTTTCTAGGACAAAGGTTGTTGGATTCTAAATAATGGAAAGCCCACCTACCACTCCTCTTGAATCAATATTCACATGATAGCCTTGTATCCAACACATGTTTAAGATAGCTTCTTCTTCAACCCCCACACACTTTGTTTCTTAGAGAAATAAAATTTATGTATTTAATGCTATGATACTATTTCAGAGACACGTTGCTTACTCCTCACATTGAGGCCCCAAATGTTCCATGATATAATATTCATGAGGAAGGTTGGGTGGGAAAGGGATGAAAACTCTCGGTGATCAGTTGGATCTAACCAGAGTTTGCCATAAAACTTCCTACCTCCTGGATAAGTTGTTGGGTTTATTTTCATCCTCTTCTCTTCTCCTCTCTTGAGATTAATTGCATATATTTTAATGGGTCTCTCTGGATCCCCAATCAGATACCATATCGGGATGTGGCTCCGGAAATAGAGTTAAAATCCACCTTGTGAACCTTCTTGAGCTACTCAGGAGGGAGAGATTGCAACTCTTGCTTCCAATTGGCTTCCTCCAAGCTCACCAAGTTGATTCCTGCCAGAACTCTTCCATCTAGCTCAATATCCATGTCCCCACCTTCTTCCATGGCTTGATATTCTCTTATCTCTCTTGTTTCAGGGTTAGAATAAATTACCTCTAGGACTGTGGTTTGTTTCGTATGTTGAACTACAACTTATTTCCCACTGGGAGGGGTTGGAAATACTCCTTCCATTTCTTGGTTCTCTGAAACTTGGTTCAGAATCTAAAAAGAGTTGTTGGTGGTGGGATCCTTGCTCGCATTTGGAGTTGTCTTGATAGGACCTTGCTTTCTTCTTCCCTGCACTTGAGTGAAGCCATCCTTGGCCTTCTCTGAAGCTAGATTTTCTGGTTTTGGTGGGGCATTGAGCGGGTATTCCCTGAAGAGATAACCATGTTCATGGTATTTTCTGCAACGGAATGGGATATTCTCATAATCTATTGTTTGGATCTAGTCATTGTCCTGATGCTCTAGGTAGATGGAGTCATGAAGGGGTTTTACAATGTTCATGTACACACATATTCTTGCATAGGATGTATAGTGCCATGTAATGTCCCTAACTAGGTGATGTGGGTATATTGTGTTTTCTATCCAAAAATGGTTAATTATCCTTGTGTAAATATGTCAAAGACTTGGTATTAATGTTGGTGTTAACCCCTTACAAACAATTTGCTCATATAGGAATATTGTCAAACACATTGCATGCATCCATTACACAGAAAATACATCAAATAGCCATGGCATATTATTATGCATGGAAACCCCAATTACAACAATATAATGATATCTAATGATTGTAATAAAAGCTATAGAAAAATCCTAAACACACAATTCTAATGGTTGCAAGGCAGATGCACAAATCTACTAACAGAAACAACACAAGAAAACCTAGAATGATGCCAATCTATGATGCTCCTTGTGACGCTATGCTCCAGTAGTGTCCACTCTGTTAGTGACCCTCTTGTAACCCTATGAACCCAATCCAAACGGCTTGATGCAACCTCGATCGCATAGTTCCTCGCAGGACAACTGCTAGACATCTAATGGGGCCTCACGGAATGCCCCGTACTCAACCCGCGGGGATTCCCTAAACCCCAATTTCTCTTAAACACTCCTGAAACCTGCAAATGTCTGGGATCGACCTCATCTAGAAAGTTCTTTAAATCTCCCATGTAACTTGGTACTCTTCAACTAAATGCAAAACTCCAAAGTGAAGCTCCAATGGTAGTCCTAGATGGACTCCCCCTCTTTTCCGACTAGGGTGGGTATTGCACCACCGAAATTGGACTGCAATAATGGAAGGGTTTTTCTAAACCCTAATGAAACAATGGCTCCAAGAGCACTCCAAGATGAGAGATCAAATCATAATGCCAAAGAGAAGGGTTACCCCTCTACTTATCCTTCCTCTGGGCCTTCTAGATCTTTCCCTTTTTTGACCAAGTCAAACCCTCACTTTATTTTCCCTCCAATTAAATATAATTATTTATTTTATTTAATGTCACTTTAGGATTTGCCATTATTTTAACCTAGTGACACCAAATAAACCTCCTTGACTCCCTTTTTTCCTTGTTGACTATAGCCTATGAGAGTCTTATATGCTATTGAGTCATCCTCCATATTGATCAATTGGAAGGGGACATTACAACCCCTATCTGGTAGCATCAACCACTTTGACAAAAATATCCAATGTGTTATCGATTCCCTCCAACATTTCAACCAACTAGAATTCCTGTGGAAGCGAATAAAGTTGGATCCAAACTGGAGCATGAGTAAAATCCTCATTTTTAGGATTGAATTGCTCCATCCAAAATCGTAGATAGATTTGAGCCAAGTTGAAGAAGTATGGTCCATTTTCAAAAACTCGATCTCAATCTTCTAGTTTTTGGAAGATCGTCGTAAAAAAAACCTTAGAACCTAACCGAAGCTCAAAATGACCCTTCGACTTCCACCATGCTTTGATCCATCTTACAAGATCCCTCTCTGAGGGCCATAATCCTAGAAATTTTTTGATGAGGGAATGATCTTGCATATATTGTGTGTGCTTTGTCACCCTCTCTGATCTCACCACATACCCCGACGTCGTAGGATCTTGCGGAAGGCATTTTCTCGATTCCCAAGCCCGAGCCACCTTTGGATGGGATGGTTCAGGGTTGAATTCTACTAATTTTCCCATGTTGGATTCAGCTCCAGTTGAATGACCCTGTGATGGTTGAATTGGATCGAAGGGGGGTTGTGACCTTCTCATTCCCATTCCCTTGTTATCGGGTCCATTAGCAACAACGTTTTGAAAGGAGGGGGTTTCGGCCCCCTCACTAGCCGATTGCATTGTGGTGTCCATGAACGCTCACTCCCTGTGCTTGCGACTCCTGCTATCGGTGCGTGAGAGAAATTCTCAAACCCTAAATCACCCTTCAGAGAAACCCTAGCCTAATGATGATATATGTTGATATGTTGATAGCATGTATTTTATTCCCATAAAATTTATGAATATTACACTGAATTTATTAATAACTAACATATTATATGAAATAGGGTCTACATTATAATTTTATAATGGTTGAGCTCTCTTCATTATAGAAACCTTACAAAATATATCTATAATTTGATGTTTTGGTTTATCATTCCAATTGAATGTGTATTTTGAATATTAAACTGATATTCTAAATTATTTGGTGATGATAATATTCCATTTCAATCATACAAATCTCATTAAAAAATTAATGGTTTGAAGTGCTCCTTACCCAAAAACTTGTTCATAATTGAATAACCCAAATAGCTTGACCCCTTTGAATTTTTACACATGAAAGTTAATAGTCCTAACTCTATCTTAACTACTCTTATCAGAGTTATGATTTGTTTTAAATGGTTCAATTTTTTGGATAACAATCATTCCTCACAATCATCCAAGCTAAACCCAATTGACTAATTGACTTATAAACTTCTTTTATATGTATTTTTTAATTTTTCTATTATTTTTATTTAAAAATATTTGTTTATTTAAATTATATTTTTTAAATAAAAATATATATAAAAAAGCCATTTTTTTTTACATAAAATTAAAATTTAAAATATCACATAAAGTTAAAATTAAAATATTATAAAAATATAAACTATTTTATCCATCTTTCATACATCTAGATAATTTTAAGGATGGAAATTTATCTTAAAATGTAGAAACCTTGCAAATCTTAATAGTCTAGACACCAAATTGGTGTATGAGATCTCCTTGAGATTTAACTACCAAGGTCTATAAAATTTGAGCTATTTTTAAGGTAAAATAATTTTATGCTATAAAATTTGAACAATCACTTTTAGAAAAAAAAAATGACAAATCTTTTGTTTGAAAAAAGTATGGAAAATTTTCCCTAATTTAATGTAGTTTTTATACTTTTTAATCTAAATTGTTTGAAAGCAATCCATTCTCACCCACTAAATCTACAGGTACAAACTATTAGAATTTAATTTAATTTTAATATTTATTCAAGATAAAAATTAACTGAATACAATATGTAAAGATAAAAAAATAAAAAATAAAATATTAAAATTATCAGCTTTAAAAATTAATGAAACTCTTTTTATGGTATGATGTTAAAGAAATGGTTTTTTTCATGGGAATTAGGAGATATAAATTTACAAGAATTACTATTGTTCAGAATCCATTTTTGAATGCAGAAATGGATTCAGCAAGCTGACAAACTCTCAGAACACTTTTTAAATCTATGAATCCAACAATTTTTAAGCAAATATCCCCAAAAAAAATCTTCATTCTTAAAATCTTTACCTACTACATACCTACTACATACAAAACCAAAACATTTAGTAAGATGAAAATATTGAAAATATATAATTTTGCAAACTATAATCATTTCAAAAGACTTTATTTTTTTCATACAATCAACTGAACAATAAGAAGATGAATTTCCATTATAACCATTGAACAGAATTACATATCTCCACATCGATCCCTTGATGTTGCAGACGAGCAAATTGCACGTTACAGACGATTTGTCCGTCAAATACATTTTCATTAGAACTGTCAAAATAGGCACTGGGCTGTCAAAACCTTCAGAATCTAACATAGTTTTAAAATTCCAACCCTGTTTTGAATTTAAAATTCCAACCCTCTTGAACCTGTTTAAACAAGAACAGTGCCGGCCGAGATATTGCTCAGAAATTGTTCCCCAAAAATGAGATCGACACAAATTTTCACTTCGTTGGTGGAAGGGGATGCAATTAAGAATCTTGTGCATAGAAATTTAGGTACTTACAGGTCGATCGGTGGCGATTCAATTCCAACACTGGACTTTTCAAATTGCTACGAATAACTGAGGCTATCCAGCAGAACCATCCTACTGCTGATAAGCTCTCTGAACAATTTGTCGACCTGCTTCTCAAAAGGAGCGATGCCTGCTTCCATTTCTGCGATGCATTTCTTCAAGCCGTGCACGGATCGCTTCAGTTCCAGCGCCTCGCTAGCCGGACTAGTAGCTTCGCAAGTTATAGATCTGTTCACCAAATCGTACAAATGCCGGACTGCTGCATCGACGCTGTCGAGTTCTTGTAATGGAGCCTGTGCGCCCTTGCTTCTTCTCCTGTCGATTTCTTCCTTCACTTTATGCTGCAGGCCATGAAGCGCCGATGCCGATAAAGAATGGCCCGTATGAGGAGCAGACGAAAGAGACCGTTTCGATTTGAAGGACAGAGCAGCCACGAGCACGCCGCAGACGAATACCGTCGTCGCCGTTGATGCATATAATATTTCCAAGAATTGGGCCTTGCTTGAATTTCCTCTCGTCGGAGTCATCTGCAGCTTCTCGCCTATTTGCCTCAGCATCGAGCTGCACTTGTCCAGTCTGGAGCGCTTCTGGCAAGAATTCTGCAGACTCTGCGCCTCTTTCTTCCCCGTGAATTCCTTACAATTACGGAGCGCCGTCCGGGCCCTCGAAAGTTGCCCGGCGAAAATCGGCTTCTCTGAAACCCCCTCCAAGCCACGAACGATCATCTGCAGCGATCCCTGGTATTCCTTTATAT
Source organism: Picea engelmannii (assembly GCA_009831015.1). Classification (NCBI taxonomy): domain Eukaryota; kingdom Viridiplantae; phylum Streptophyta; class Pinopsida; order Pinales; family Pinaceae; genus Picea; species Picea engelmannii. The sequence continues at coordinate 444,435 of ML787476.1, read as the reverse complement.
CACATATCGTCTCTCTCAGCGCATTGCAAACGTCCAGAAGCTTCACGGTGGCGTCGAGTTGCTCGTCTACCCACTTGCGATTTTCGCGCAAAACCGCCTGCTGGATGTGGGGAAAGAGCTCGTCTGCCCGAGAATGGACGTCCAGGCAGACTTCCAGAGCTTGCCCGAGCCACTCCGCTCTGAGATACGACGCGCCGCTTTCCTGTAGCCGACGAAGCTCCGAGTTGAGCTGGATTTGGAAGGCGTCCACAAGGGGATGCGTGTAAGTCGTGGGATGTATGGTTGATAACGAGGTTCGACGAAACGACCGAGGCGGAAAGGCATGCAAGGCTGCCCCCAGAGACGAAAATACAGACGAAGATCCCATCACAATTCTTGTTCGGAATTCGTTCGTTCGTTCTGCAATTCTACCCAGACAAGCAGGACACAAAAAAAAAAAAATGGGAATTCGTTCGTTCGTTCTGCAATTCTACCAAGACAAGCAGGACAGAAAAATCGGCCCCCTGCGGATTAAGTAGCACCTTGGAAGCCAGTCGGTCCAGCTGGCGTTGTCGATCGATTAGATACGAGGAGGACGGATTCACCTTTGAGTAACGGGAGAGGACATTGGCTATTCAGATTGACGTTTGAGTATACTGACAGCATATTTGTTATTTGTCAAGTTGGGATGGAATGGAAAAGATTGTAGCCATTCATCTTGGGCTTAGTTTATTATTTTTTTATGTCACTATCATTTTTATTTTTTAAGGTTTTGGCTAAACGTTTTATTTTTTGAGTTTTTTAATCGGAATCAGGGGATGTAAATTTGGATAAAATTACTATTTTTTGTTGTTTAAATTGCATTTCTGAATGTATAAATGAATTTAGTGTAATGAAAAAATTCTGGCACACTAGGATTATATAAACTTAGCCACTCAAATCTGCAAATCCAACCATTCATCCTGATTTCGAGTAAAATCAAACAGAAAAAGTTGCCCAAAAACCTCCAAAAGATAAAACGTTTAAACTACTGCATTTATCTAACAAATCAATTACTTGCAAATCACAATTTTATATTTTGTATTGAATAAATCTTGTTTTTGAGTGTATAAATAGATTTAACATTCTCAAAAACCTCTAAAACAATGAGAACATATAAACTCAACCACTAAACTAAACTAAGATTTGGAATTTTATCTATTCTTTTAAATGTCTAACTAAATTTTAAACAAAATCCCTCAAAAAAAAATCTTCCTATAAAAAAATAAAAAACTTTTAAACTTAAGAAGGTGACAAGGAGATTGAACTTCACAGAGTATTCATCTGAGTCTTAATCTTGTGGCAAAATGGTGTAGATAAGGATGTTTCAGACAAGGAGGTGTGAGGATTGCAGTAGGGCATTCAAAAAATTCAAAAGTTAAAATCTACCTATAAAAAAATAAAAAACTTAAGAAGGTGACAGGGAGATTGAACTTCACAGAGTATTCATCCTAGTCTTAATCTTGTGGCAAAATGGTGTAGATAAGGATGTTTCAGACAAGGAGGTGTGAGGATTGCAGTAGGGCATTCAAAAAATTCAAAAGTTATATATACAGGAATTATTGTTATATATTTATTATAGAAAATGAATATAAAATTGTTTGTTTATAAAATTATTGTTGTATGATGGTTAGGTTATTTAAATATTTTGGGATTTTGTTTTTAGATGGAAAATGAATATTTCACAAAGTCAATCTTTGTTTCACACCTCACAAAATATTTTCAACAATTAAACTCCAAATCCCAATTGTCTAGGAATATACCCACTTGCAATAATCATAGATATATGACCACAACTTTTCTAGAGAGAAATAGAAAGGAAGAAGAGGTAGTGATTACGAAGGTGAAGAGAGGGACGTGCCAAGTGGGATGGAAATAAGGAGTACATTGATGGAACATAGACCAATCAACATATGATACATGATATTTTATAGGACATAACATAAACGAATCATCAAATGACACTTGTCAGTGTGCTCTAGACATATGATGAAATTTATCAACCCCACTTGTTGTTTATAATGGAGGTTTCAATAATAGTGCACTCGTGATATATAAAGAGAATCTGTGAAGGACTAACAAAATTGGAGGAAATGGAAGGTTGTTGCTATGTATCAAAGCATTTTCATGGGTAACCGATACAATTCAATTAGAGGATGGAAACCATTGATTCATATGAGATCCATAGTTCAAAGTGCACGATATTGGCATAGGCAGACCCAAGATATGGATGAAGAGGCCTGTGTTGATGGATGTTGGAGGCAATAAAGACAAATTGGCAAGGATTTGAAAGAAGGAATGTGTGGAGGAGGATAGATGATGACAGATCTTGTTGTTGTTTTTCCTCTCTTTATTGACGTATATTATATAATGAATATATAATATCAAGTGGTTTCTTAGGTTGCTTCATAATCCAATAGAGAAGCATGGGAATAGAGAAATATTGTAGACCTAGAAATGTTGAATACCCTCCCTAGTTTTAAGATAGAAATGGTGGTTATGAGCTCGAAATATGAGAATTGAAGGTCCAAAGCCTCATGGAATAATTCTACTGCAATACCTTGATGTTGATGTTTCTAAAGGAATTAATAAGGCACACTATGATGTTGTTGCTAGATTTAAATAGATGTTGTCATCTATTTAAATTTAAATAGATGACAAGATCTATATTTATCAACCACTTATGATAATGCTAGTTTTATTATAGTGAATCTAACATAATACAATATTGTAATTTTCTATCACATGTCCATAATTAAATATTTATTTCCATAATATTTATTTTTTATAAACATTTAACCCATAGCCTACACACATATAATTAAGGCAGTGATATTCATATACTCGAACATTGAACCCATAGTCTACACACATTTAATTAAGTTAGTGGTACCCCTATATATGAAGGTTTAATGAACATGTTGATTACAAGGTGAACATTTAAGGATAGTCACTTTCGTCATTTGACATAAGGTCTCTTCAAGAGGTTAGCAAGAATAAGAAAACGACTTTACATATTTTGAAAAAATTCTCGAAGTAATAAGGAAGAATAAGAAAACGACTTTATGAATTTTAAAAGATATCTTGAAGTTAATCACATATCTATAAGTAAATATTATTGTCATAATAAATATTACATATAAACATTGAACCCAAAATCTACACATATATTCCCATAATGTACACATATATTCTTTCACCAAGAACGTTGAACCCATACTCTACACACATTTAATTAAGTTTTTCATACTCTACAGGGATTTAATTAAGCTAATGATACTCCTTGTACCCAAATGTTGAACCCATAGTCTTCACACATTTAATTAAATTAGTGATACTCCCTATACAGGAAAGTTTAATGAACACGTAGATTATAGGGTAGCAAGAATAAGAAAACGACAAGTTTACGGACTTTGAAATATGTCTCAGAATAGTTAAGAAGAATAAAAAAAATAATTTTATGGATTTTAAAATATGTATAGAAGTAGTTCTAGTTATATTCATGTGGCATTTTTCTCTTCTCTAAAATTTGGTGATTTAATCATTATATTTTTAATCAATTTGCAATTTTTATGATTTTTTTGAATATTTAAATTGATTTAACGGGAAAAACCCTTTAAAGCAATATTCTAAAACACATATAACTTAAATTGTGCAAAATTCATACTATCCTTGAAAGACCATATTTCGTCCCATTTTTTCCTAAAAAGTCGATATGTTTGTGTTTGATACAAATTTAGAGTTTGAAATCTTATCAGATTTCATCCCCATTTTGCCCTAAACAACCAATATATTGGATACAAATTTAGCTCATTCCATGGACCTCTCAAAGAATGAATGGCGTGAAAGTAGAATTTAATTGATGGATATGTTTGATACAAATTTAGCTTATTTCATGGATCTATCTAAGAATGGTATGAAAGTCAAATCTAATTAGTCACTCAAGCATGGTGTGTATTTATTGAATGAAACCAATAAATATATCTTCAACTCCCATGTTTGGAAGCATTAAAATAAAAATGTAAATGGATTTTATTAATCAGTACCCACCACCATTGTGACATCTTTTGGATTAAATGAATTTTAAAACATTCTACTGGTCATGGATGAGAATAAATGAATTTTATGAAGAATTTCATGTAACCTCATCAGTTGTGAGAATTGATCGCATGAATTCCTGGACCACCCATAATATTCGCTACCTTACGTCCGTTGGTGAAATAATCTAAGTAGCGTGTGGATTCCCCGGCCATTGCCTTGGATACTAGTTTTTTCTTGTGTGGTGTGGCCATGGATGGAGTCGTTTGACATGGAAATGTCTTAGTGTTTACTCATGACTCCCATTTACCTTGTCCAAAACATGATAGAGAGAGTAGTGGTGCTAGATCCAAGCAATGACGGTGGGATGAATCTTCCCTCACTAAATCCAAGGAAATATGTATTCAAATGTTCTCTATTTCTTGATGTTTTCCTTCTGCGAATTTTCTCTTTCACATACATTGTATCATCATCCAACTGAGTCCTATATTTCTCAGCAATTTTTTCATTTGTAACCCTTCCAAGGGATGTTATGAGAATAATGGCAATATAAGATTGTGAGTGGAGATGGGTTCAAAAGAATAATGTCCAGATAGGATTGCCAATGGAGATGGGTTCAAGTGTAGAGGTCCTTGTCAATACCAGCTCAACTATGTCTTCATGTTCATAGGCTACAAGGAGATCACATTATTCCTCCTTCTCATTATTAATGTCTGGATCACAAAAATGGTTTCTCGAATGATTGTAAATTCTTGTTGAATTTAAGTGGAATAATATTACCAAACGAAATTTTGAAAAAAATCCTATATATGCAACGCTAGGAGTACCAATTTCCTTAGGGTATTCATCTTAGAAAGCAAGAGATTGTAGAGATTTGATAACCATTATTTAAAATGTGATTTAGAATTAGGCGGTGGAAAGACTACATCTTTTGTTGCTACTTCTTGTTAAAGGATATGTGGCGAGGACAATAGGAAGGTGTTTACCAAAATTGTTGTATAAGACCACAAGTTTGAGCGATAAAATTTTGCAAGGCTTTTACTCCTTTAAAAGATGCCTAATGTACTAATAATATATATTCATTCAAATGAATGTGGAAGATAATCATACATTTTTAATAAATAATAAAGATTCAAATGGAAAAATTTTAAAACTTTAGTTAAAGCATATAAAGGTGGAAATGAGGATCTTAAAGATTTATGAATGCTTATAATTTTTTTAACCATTGCTTTATAATTAAAATTCAGGGTGAAATGTAATATTCCAGATATTCTTTAAGTAGGAAATATGAAAAAAAGGATGGAGCTTAGAATGACTGGGCAAAGCAAACTGATAGGCCACCTGTCCCACACGCTTGAGAACGGTATAAGGACCATAAAATTTGGGTGCCAGTTTCTGACAATGGTCAGCCTTGAGGGAATTTTGCTTGTAAGGTTGTAGTCGAAGAAACACTTGATCCCCTTCTGCAAATTGACATTCAGAGCGACCTTGATTTTCTTGTTGCTTCATGCGATTATGGGCCATGACCAAATTCTCTTTGAGGGTACGGAGAATAGCCTCTTGAACTGTAAGCATTTGGTCAACCGCGTGGACCTTCGAGAGACCTGACAAATATGAGAGAATTGAAGGTGGATTTTGTCCATATACCACTTCAAAAGGAGTCACGCGGGTAGTTGTATGGTACGAAGTGTTGTACCACCATTCAACTAGTGGTAACCATTGAGCCCACTGATTTTTCCTTTCTGAGGAAAAACACCTCAAATATGTTTCCAAACACTTTTTGACAACTTTAGTTTGACCATTATTCTAGGGATGATAAGTTGTGTTGAGATGCAATTGGGTGCCTTGTAGCTTGAACAGTTCTTGCCAAAAATTGTTGGTGAAAGTTTGGTCGTGATCCAAAACGATAGAATGTGGCATGCCATGAAGCTTGAATACCTAATCCATGAAAAATTAAACCACAATGGATGCTATAAATGGGTGTTGAAGAGCATAGAAATGAGCAGACTTGGAAATATGATCAACTACCACCATGATGAGGGATTTATTGCCTGATTTAGGTAAGCCTACAATAAAATTCATAGAGATATTCCGCCAAATAGCAGGTGGAATCGGAAGCGGTTGTAGTGTGCCAGGAGATTTGACTGTTTTACCCTTGTTGCGTTGACACACATCACATTTAGCCACAAAATTACGAACATCTTGTTTCATACCATCCCAGAAAAAAGAACGTTTGACCCTGTCATAGGTTTTGGTAAACCCGAAGTGCCCAACTGTGGGTGTAGCATGAAGCTCAGAAAGTACCGTGGATTTAAGTTTTGATTGTTTACTTAAATACAAACAAACTTTGTATCGAATCTCATCATGGAGCCAAGAGTACCCTGGGGAAACTGGAGAATTGGACTGCAATGGTTGAATCAAATGCAAACTTTTTGGATTGTGTAGCCATCTTCATATTTTCTGGAAAGTGCATCAACAACCACATTGTCTTTTCCTTTCTTGTAAATTATCTCATAATCATATCCAAAGAGCTTAGTCACCCATTTTTTTTGCTTTGGGGAGGAAATGCATTGTTCCAGAAAATACTTGAGGCTTTGATGATCTGTCTTAATTTGGAAGCATTACCCCAATAGATAAGGGTGCCAAAGATCAACGACATGTATAATAGCCAACATTTCCTTTCCATATATTGATTTTCCCAAATTTCGCTCAGACAGTTGTTTGTTGGTAAAGGCCAAAGGTCGACCTCTTGAACAAGGACAATGCCAATTCCTTTCCCTAAAGGATCACATTCTAGGAAAAAGGTCTTTGTGAAATCATGAAGGGCCAGGACTGGAGTGGTGCACATGGCCATCTTCAAGGTTTGAAAACCCTGAGAAGTTGTTGGAATCCAAGTGAAAGAATTATTTTTAAGGAGTGCAGTGAGAGGTGTCACAATCTTTCCATAATTCTTAACAAACTTGTGATAATAACTTGTTAAGCTCATAAATCCACTTAAGATTTTGAGATTCTTTGGGTGAGGCCACTCTTGCATAGCTTCAATATTTTTAGGATCCACCCTGACGTCAGCCTTGCCAACAAGATGACCCAAGTACTCGACTTTTGAGGCACCAAAAGCACAATTAGGTTGTTTCAGGAAAAGTTGGTGAGCTGAGAGAGTAGATGGAGAACTCGATCCACATGAGCAAGATGGTTTGTACAGGTTTTTCTATAGATGAGGATATCATCAAATAAAACTAAGACAAAATGACAGAGAAAAGGATGGAAGACATGATTCATGAGGCTTTGGAAAGTGGAGGGAGCATTACACAAGCCAAAGGGCATGACCAAAAACTCATAGTGGCCCTCATGAGTTCTAAAGGAAATCTTAGGAATTTCTACCTCTTTCATACAGATCTGGTGGTAGCCAGAATGAAGATCAAGTTTAGTAAAGAACTGGGTGCCACTCAATTCATCCAAGAGGTCATCAATGACAGGAATGGGAAATTTTTCTTTAATTGAGTTTGTTGAGGGCACGGAAGTCAAGACACATGCGCCAAGAACCTTCTTTCTTAAGGACCATGACCACATGAGAAGAGTAGGGGATTGTACTAGGGCGGATAACACATGCGTTGAGCAGTTCTTGAACCATTTTCTCAATTTCTTTTTTCTGGGAAAATGGGTGACGATAGGGACAAATATTGGGAGGAAGGCTTCCTGGGACAAGGGGAATGGAATGATCATGAACACCACAGGAAGGAGGGAGTCCATGGGAGTGGAAAAAACCACTTGATGTTTAGAGAGGATGATTGGAGGTCCTACGACATAGAGGGTATCTCAATTGCTTGTATGGCATGGAGTTGGAAAATAACGCCTGAATGACCTTTTTGAGCATCTTTTCCATGCGATGGGAACTAATGATCTCTAGGGAACCGAAGATGATGCCTTGGAACTTATATTTTTGGCCCTCTTGGTCAAATTGCATGGTTAATTACTTTAAATCCATGAGAATGGGACCCAAAGTCCTTATCCATTCTGCACCCAACACGATGTCACAACTACCCATGTCGATAGAAAACATATGAGATTTCAAGTGGTAGTCACCAATTTGGAGATGCACATTTTCACAATTCCCTCCACATTTCATGGACCCACCATTGGCAATCATGATTTGGAAATTATTGATTGGACGGATATAGCAATTAGTTTTTTGGGAAATGCAGCAATGGATAAAATTATGGGTTCTTCCACTATCAACAAGAATGATGACCTTCTTATGCTTGATGTAACAAATTAGCTTGAGGGTTTGGGGAGCAGAGAAGCTAGTGAGAGCATTTAGGGAAATGACTAGTTCTACTTTGGGAGGGTCCGAGGGAGGGGTTATGTCAGTGGGTTCAGGTAAAATGGACACAAGGGGAGCCTCAACATCCTCTTCTGAAACATCCTCCGAGATGGTCATAAAAATATTTTTTTCCTTACACTTGTGTCCCGGAAAACATTTTTCATCAAAATTATAACAAAGGACTTTGAGTTGACGTTCAACCATTTCGGCCTTGGTCGATTTTTTGATCTTTAGTGGAGTAGAAGGAGGAGTGGGATTTACTACTTTAGTGCGAGGAATAAAGGAGGGTTTTCGGTTTTGAGAAGAGACGACCTATTGTGCTTCCTTAGCTATTTTAGTAGACTCCACCCAACTCTGAGGTCGATCCATGAGGACATGGGAACAAATCTCATCCTTGAGGCCACTGATAAAATATTCTTGGAAAAAAACATCAGACATGCCCTCTGTATGAAAATTCAGTCGCTCAAAAGCAGCTATAAAGTCTTACATTGTGCCAGATTGTTTCAACTTTGTCAAACGGCCTAAATGGTTGGTGTCAATGTCAAAGCATTCATAAAGCTCTGCCACAAAGTGTGTCCAAGGAACATACCCTTGGTGTGCAGTTTTTCTCCATTGCCAATGTTCTTGATCTAGATGGAGAACACCATACCGGAGTTTGGACAACTCATTCGTAATGATGTACAAAGAGAAATAATGTTCCATTTCAATTACCCATCCAGTGGGATCCAAGCAATCAAATTTGGTCACATCCACACGTGGAAGGCATAGGTCAAGCTGAAAGTGATGGGGTTGAATATTCTGGGAATGAGAGGAAGTTTCACCTTTGATATGCAAAGGTGGGTCAGATAAGGGTGGATCTCAAGGGATATGCAGCTTGGTGCAGATCATCGTAGTGACAAATTCAAGTTTGGTACTAGTGTATTGTTTGAGTTCTTGTTTGAGTTCCTCGATTGAGGCGGCAATGGAGGAATGCATGTTTTTTTATTTATGGTGGCAATATTGGCACTTAGATGTCTCACTTCTTGTTGGGTCACTGTGAAATTAGAGTGCAAGGCATTGAAGTGAGCTTCCAAGTCTTGGCTACGAGTATGGGCCACGATGACAAGGGAACCGAAAAGGGGCGGGTGGGGTCACACAGGAAAAAAAATTGCTAAAAAATGATAGGTATGAATGCAATAAGGGTGAAGAGAGAAATCTAATGGAATAGGTCTCAAATAATGGTGCCAACAAGATCCAAACTCGTTCTTTTTTTTTTTACACTTGCAGAGTTATACTCTGATCTGAAGAATATTGCAATGATGAAATTCCCAAATGCTTAATCAGGAAGAAATGTGTAGTAATTTGGCAACTCGAATGTAGGAGACAAAGTTGCGTGGCAATAGATCTTGTATGTTTTGTTTTTTGTTTCCATCCCCAAAGATTAGGTATTCAAGGGTTCTACAGACAAGGGTTTTCCCTGTGCTATAGCTCTCTGATATATGTGTGGGGTCCAACTGTAGTACTCAACCCAATATCTCAAGGCACTAACTAAGGAGGCTAGATTGTGCCCTTAGCCGTACTACCCAACTACCCAGGTACTAGAGAGTATATTCTCAAGTGTTGTTCTCAGTGGCACTATAGCAGTCAGGTGGTCGATCGGTTTATCTATGGAGGGCTTCAGGAAATCTAGGTCGATCCGTATATAGGTGTTGTTTGATGCGCTACAACTCAAAGGGGTACCAACAAGGGTTACAAGGGTGGCCAACAGATGTGCGCTTAAGTACCACTTGTATTTCCTACATGTATGAATCCTCGACCACGGGTTTATGCACATAACGACAGATATCTGTAGCTTAAAGACATCAGAATACTTCTCTACCCTGAAAAAAATTAACCCACAATTTTCTGCCGAGGAAGGTGCTCTAATACCACTTGTAATATTTCAAATATAAAAAAGTATGCGGAACATAAAAAAATAGCTAGAAATAGCAGATGAACAACAATATAACCAGAACAACACCACAATAATACCAAAATGATACCAGAATAACACTAGAAAGAGCACTTTGATTACAGAGAGCATGTTCACTCGCCTCTTCGAGGGGGCAACCTCCAGTAGAGCAGAGCTCTATTACAATAATATCCAAGACAAAAGTTCTCATACCCTCGACTCCTATTTATACTAAATATGTCTATCAAAAGAACCATCTAGAGGAAGATCCTTCTAGAAGCGGAAGGTTCTATTAGGTCTTCTTACATTGGAATTATTCTTCCGTATTGTTAGGACTTATTAATATTGACCTTTATTACATCGGAATATATTATTCTACCTACGTGAGGGGTTAGGTCCCTAACATGAAATCTCAAGGCGAAATGTTTATGTAATTAAGTGTAGATATTTTGTATATTGTAATTGTGTTATCATCATTATATTGAACATATTGGTTTGCTTGTTAATTATAATGTTTTTTACTTATTTATTTGGTAGAGTTCAACATTTTTGTTTTTTAAGGAGTAAATGTGAATAGTTAGATAGATATATTTTAATAAATTGTTTATGATATTTGATGAATATATGAAACTTTTAACTTTATATTTTGTGGGTGTTATTTTTCGAGAAATAAAGTAAGAAATTGTGACAACTATAATCACTCATGTTTTTGGTTTATTCAATTAGATATGGTCCTCTTCGCTATGCACTAAGGGTTTGCTATGCCATTGACTTTACTCTAAATCATCTAGATTTTTCCCACGCCATTTTCTCAGTCAACCTTATTGTACCTCTCATCAAATCATTTTGAATTGTTGGTTCTCAATATCTGGTAGGAAAATTAGACCTATCCTTGATTTATGAGTGTGTTGCACAATATAGTAGAAAGTGCTACTTAATTTCTATCTCTCAATTTCTACATACTCAGCACATTATTTCCTCCCATGACTCCTTGTGTTATTCCCACCTTGTTGTTTCGCATCTCAACATGTGTAAGTTGGTTCTTAGTTGTGTTATTCCTATTTTTCACACCTTGGGATGTGAAACTTCATGTGGTTTTTCATTTTGATCTCTTCATGTATGTCAAAGTTGTCTATGTAATATTGTTTTTTTCTTTTGACTCATTTTTTCTATGTTCCCTTCTTATAACATCCTTGTACATGAATTTTCAACCCCTTTTTATCCATTAGGAACCTTTATTATTCTATAGCCCACTCTTCAAGTTATTCAATACATTGTTGGTTCCATTTTTTCTCCTTCCTTTTTATCTTGGTTGATTTTAATTGGAATCCTATCACCATCCATCACTCATG
>ML787476.1:418094-432751 GCA_009831015.1 Picea engelmannii | reverse complement strand
TATATATATATATATATATATATATATATATAATCAATGTTTTCATTGCCTCCAATTCTATTCGATATAGTATTATTTCAATTAAGAATATTTCTTAAGGGCATTGTTTTTAACTATTAAGTGACCGATTATCATGGGTTTTGTACTCTCTCTAGTTGGTTTCATCTATTTCTAGATACACTTAATCCTTACAATGTTGTTTCACATCTAGTTTATAACGAAAATAATGTTTTCCATTATTCTTACAATGTTTAAGTACAGAACAAAATAAATTAACCACTCCAATCTCATAACAATCTTAAAACTCTCGTATCAATTTATATTTTTTCAAATACAAACCACACCATTTCTAACACATAGTGTAAATGGTCAATCTTTTGGTCCTATTTTTTTTAAATACAAACCGCCCCATTTCTAACGCGTAGTGTTAATGGTCAATATTTTGGTCCTATTTAATTGGGAAGGGTTTATTTTTTTTTTAAGAATGAAAGGAAAATCATCAATATTGAATAAATTCAAAATAATCTTATGTGTTCGATCAAATCACTGGTATGAAATGTATAAATTGCACAATTAAGGTTGGAGTGTCATAAAGATTGTCGAGGGATTTTGCAATTTCAATATTTAACAATGAATTTCAACAAAAATAACATGATGATGCAAATCGAAAAAGGGTCAAAACAACTAGGCTTTTGATCAAAATCCTATTGTAAATTGAAAATTGAGAGAAGCAACCAAAAATGTACTAAGAAGTGAGTCGGATTGCTTACGATTTTGTAAGAGAGAAAGATATCCTGAACGAGTGGTACAATAAGATTTTTCTTTTCTAGAGTTAACCACATTGTAAGATATTGAGATGCCATCTAGGGTTAACCATTAAAGGGCTTCGTGTCTTGGTCGATTCTAGAGTGCGATCCCAGCAAAGGATGTTCCATCGAATCCTTGAAGAGTATAAGAATTCCAAACAAGTTAACTTCTTCCACGTTCTTAGAAAACACAATGGAGCAGTAGGCCAACTAGCCAAGAAAGATAGTGATCTAGTGCAAGTAGAATTACAAGACAAGGGAATATGCATGGATCATACATTTCCTTAGCAAGGTTTTCAAAGTTTGCAATGACTCACACAAAAAAATGACACTTATATCCACCCTTCAGGGGGTTATTCAGCCATCATTATTTTTAATGATTGAAATGACTCTAATAAATTCACAATTGTCAATTTAATGTTATCAGTACCATCAACGTCAGCCATGATGGCCTAGATAATGTTTGTGCCTCGTTTTAGATAGAAATTCAGATTTTACATTAAATAATCCCTGACAAAAATTGTTTATGCGTGTGGGATGAATTGGATTCATCTCTTTTGGATGCTTCAGTGTTATTTCGATCACGTGCAACAAATTACTAATATGGTATCAGTTCCAATTGTCATTCACCTTCGCAGAATCTCCATGCATTATCCAACTCAATCAACGATGTGGTGACGAGCTTGTCACTTTGAATACTGTAAAATGGGGAGATTAGAAACAAATATGGAGTGCCAAAAACATGTAGCTAAGGAGCAAGAACAACGAATTTGGAAAATTAACCTCAGTTATCCACTGAAAACGGGGACAAGGAATTTATAATGATGTTGCAAGCCATCATAAGGTAAGGTTGGAAAATCGATATATGTTAAGGGAACTACAACTTGCAATCTCCTGCCAACCAATAGCAGAATCCTCCTTTGGCTCTAGAGAAGTCAACCAACCATCTATTCATGCAACAACCCGAGATGAAGAAGTTTCTCGAAGTGCGGAAGTTTATGAAGACCCAGACACTACTTTGAAGCTCAATTGATATTCAGGTCCTTGAAATTTTGTAATCTATTAAGGATGGATAGAATAAATCTCTCTTTGTTTTGTTTAAAAAGTATGGTAGTCATAGTCTGTAGGACTGTTGCATACTTTTGGAGACATGTGAAAGATTTTTTGAAGGCTTGTACTTCTCTCCGTCTTTTTTGTTGTTGTGGATATTCAATAAAAATATGGTTTGTAAAAAAAAAAATTATATTCATAAAAAATATTAAATATTTGATCCAGGTGGATATTGGTGGCCACCCACCTGTGCCAACTGGTTCCTTTTGCCAGTTTTTAGTTCAACAAACTCTTTTGTACTTCTTTTTAATTGTGGGTTCTACAGTTCTGGGGTTGTCTGGAGCCTTACACATTTTCCAGGTGGATACTAGTGGCCTCCCACCTAATCCAACTCACTTATTTTGTATGATTTCATGTCAGCACATCTTGTTGTACTTCCATGACCGTTTTGGGGCCCTAAACAGTGTTATTTTGGATCGCCACAGCCAAATTGTAGATGGAGTTAGACTTTGATGACGTAATGTGTAGTTCTCGAAAAGACCTTTCCAACAGGCTATCATACACCTAAAACAGAGATCGTATGCAAAAGTTACGACCCCAGGAAGTTAATGTACTAATTTACCCAAATGGGGCCCACATGAATTTTGGCATTTCATCTCCTAGGGTTAGGTTGTTGGATGTCTAGGGTTTTGGTATTCTTGTTTAACATAAAAATTCCTTTAGAGCCTCATTGTAATCATCTTCTTGTGAATGATCGTATCCATAAAAATATAAAGCTGCCACCATTCTAGCGGGTCTTGCACTCTTTATTTTTATAGTATCTTTACAATTCTTTCATTAATAGAAATCAAGTATTGTTGTATTTTTCTATTTCTGGCAATTTTCATGAGTATTTCATTGTAATTTCTCTACTTTCATTTCATTCCTAACATAATCTGGATCAATGGTATTAGAGCAAGCTGCGGTTGATCATTTTTCAGCGCATGTCCTCGACGAGGTCTGAGTATAGCCAGTTGGGTCTCGAGTTTTTCTCTCTTGAGGAAAATCACTCTCGCACACCCAAGAAACCCTCGATGGTGGCATAAAAGAAAGACGGTGGAGTAGAATATTTTATTAACTTGTTGCTTGAGCAAGATCTCACGTGGCATAGGGATGAAATGATGGAGAATTTTGCACACATTCTTCAACGCCTACCGATAACAACATATGCATCTTCATCAAGCGACCATTTTGTAGGAACCTCTCCCTTCAAGGTACAATTTAATTTTGATATTCTCATATTTGAAGGTCGGATAGATGTGAATGCCCTAGAAAATGGTTAAACCTATTAGAAGGTTATTTCTATGTTCAAAAAAAAATTGACAAGGAAAAGATCACCTTCACACTCTTTAAGGCTCTCCCCCATCTAAAACATTGGTGGGAAACTTACTGGGAGAATAGTTCCATAGAGGAATCTAGAATCTATGGGGCCGAGCTCACTTGGGATTTTTTTGTGGAAGCGATCAAAGAACAATACTATCCTGTCGATAACTATAAAGACCAGTACATGAGATGGAGCACACTATGGCAAGAGAAGAGCCAAATAGTGTCGTAGTTCACAAATAATTTCCATAACTTGTGCACCAAGTTGGGTATCAAGGACTTCGAGCGACATATGGTTCTGAAATATTGTGGTGCTCTACATAGGTACATCCAAACAAAATGGATTTCCTAAGCATCTCATCATTGGTCGTTGCCTATTGATATGTTGTCAAAATCGAGAAAAAATGTAGACACCAAAACAAATGGGAATCCGGGTCTGTAAATCTACATCAATCAAAGCACGGTAAAGACGAATCTAACCAACATCCCCTAGACAACTAGTCCAAGACACAAGACAAAAAGGGTAAAGGGAAGACAAAGAATGACATTGGGAAGTGGTGTGACTTTCACAAAATCCCTTGGCACAACACCGATGAATATCACTTGAAACAATCATTGGTGGTCGAGGTCAAAGACACAGAGCCAAACCATGAATCAAAATCTGATCCAGAAAATATTGAAAACATACAGATCATCGACATAGATCCCACTGCCATTGTCGTGATCGCAACAATTCAACCAGAAGAACCAGTAGATCCTAAAGAGGGGGAGTACCTCTTCCATTCATAGATGTGGGTGAAGGGGACCTCATTGCATTTCATTGTTGATAACGACAGCCAAAAGAACCTCATCTCAACTAAGGTCATCAAACACTTGGGGTTGTCGACAACACCACACCCGTAGCCATACAACATCGAGTGGCTTCACCAGGGATGAGATATTCGTTTCAACCAGCAGTGTCACCTATTCTATGGCATCCAACCCTTCAAGGATGAGGTAGCGTGTGATGTTTCCCCTCTTGATGTCTGTGATGTGGTTTTGGGCCAACCATATATGTCAAGATGTCATGTTGTCTATGAGTCTAGACCCTATAGTGTCATTATTACATTGGGAGGTCAACTCTATCATATACAGAGGTAGTTCTGACTACTACTCCACCAAAACAGTGATGCAAGGTAATCTCTCATATTGCAAACATTTATCCTCTTCACAGTCTGTTACAACCTCAACACCTTCTATCCAATAAAAAGACATTGTCGAAGAGAAAGAAGATATTGTTTCTTCACCTACAATGGTGCCTACACAATGCCCCATCAAACCCAGAGACAATGGGTTGGTGGAGTGTATTCAACCCCGCCAACAACTAGTTTGTGACAATCTTCCATAGACTCAGCAACACAACTTCTCCAACAAAGCACGCAACCCACCAAGATTCGGATTCAGAACATGCTTTCCCCTTTTCCTTGGGCACTCAACGCAATGGATACCATTGCTTCCTAAGGGGGGGGGATTGATCCAGGTGGATATTGGTGGCCACCCACCTATTCCAACTGGCTTCTTTTGCCAATTTTTAGTTCAACGCGTTCTTTTGTAGTTCTTTGTAATTGTGGGTTCTACACTTTTGGGGCTATCTGGAGCCTTACACATCTTCCAGGTGGATACCGGTGGCCTCCCACCTAATCCAACTGGCTTATTTTGTATGTTTTCATGTCAACACATCTTGTTGTACTTCCAGGGTTGTTTTGGGGCCCTAAACAGTGTCATTTTGGCTCGCCACATTCAAACTGTAGACAAAGTTAGAGTTTGACGATGTAATGCATATTTCTCGAAAAGACCTTTCCAACGGGCTATCACGCACCTAAAATGAAGATCGTATGCAAAAGTTACAACCCCAAGAAGTTAATGTACTAACTTACCCAAATGGGGCCCACATGACTTTTGACGTTTCATCTCCTAGGGTTAGGTTTTTGGATGTCTAGGGTTTTGGAATTCCAGTTTAACATAAAAAGGCATTCAGAGCCTCATTGTAATCATCTTCTTGCAAATGATCATAGCCGTCACATCTCTTCTCAGAGATAAAGTTGACACCATTCTAGCGGGTCTTGCACTCTGTATTTTTACATTCTTTTTACAATTCTATCATTAATAGAAATCAAATATTGATGTATTTCTTTGTTTCTAGCCAATTTCATTAGTATTTCATTATAATTTATTTTTGTTCATTTCATTCCGAACATAATCTGAATCAATATTTATCTTGAATTATGTTTAAGTAGATATTTAATATAGTTGTTTTTAAAAACTTATGACTACACCACACACACACACACACACACACACACACACACACACACACATATATATATATATATATAATTAACAAAATTCAAAATAAAATATTAAAAAAAAATAAACTAATAAAAAAAGCTATTAAAATATTTTATTTTATTTATTAATATTTACATCATTTTAATTAAAATTTCATGATATTTTAAGAATAATTATTATAATTTATTTTTTTGTTATTATTTAAACCAAAATTACGAATGTATGTAAAATTATAGTCATAAATTAAATTACATATATATTTTTTAAATATTTAGTTTAAATTTGTTATATTTTTTAAAATGTAAGACCAAATTTTGTCATGGTTTACCTTTCATTAAGAATTCATTAAGAACGAAAAATCAATAAACCTAGATGATCCATTACATTATGAATTTTTTTAACGCTTAGAACATGTGTTCCAAGTACATATGTATGCCAATTGTCCTCTTCTATCCCTCAACACAATTTTTTCCCAATGAGAATGGCCTTTGGATTGGTTTTTTTGATAAGTTGTTTTTTCTTGCTTAAGAATTTAATAAATACATGTACATATAAATAAATGACAAAGTACAAAAATATTTTTTGGGATTCACTTTTCTCTAAAATTCAATGATGAATATATAAATGATGTAAATGGAATTAACATTTTTCATAAGTTTAATAAATATATATCTTCAATAAATATATATGTAATGTAATTGGAAAAGATATTTTTCACAATCAACTTTCATTTTAAATTTAATAATATTCACATACATGAGATAAATGGGAAAGACACTTTTCATGAATTCAATAAATATATATATCATGTAATTGAAAAAGATACTTCTCATGATCAACTTGTCTTTTGAAATGAATGATGCATATATGTGTGATACAAATGAAAAAGACCATTTTTATTGGAGTTCAATGAATATATACAATGAAAACATAGATCTACTTGTTCCTTTAAATATTATGATGGAATCTTCAATCAAGTTCAATAAATATATTTATAATGTAAGTGGGAAAGATACTTGTCACAAACACTTTTTTTTTCAGCCTCAATGATAAATGTAAGTGATGCAAGTGGGAAAAACACTTTTTTAAAATTAATAAATATATATACTTATTGTAGTTGTTGGAACAGTTATTTTTCACAATATATTTTTATTTTAAATTTAATGTATATATAACAAAAATGTAGTTAATTTTTTTTTAATATTATAATGAACTTTATTTTAAATTTAATGTATATATAACAAAAATGTAGTTAATTTTTTTTTAATATTATAATGAACTTTTCAATTAAACTTAATAAATATATATGTAATGGAGATGAAAAAAATATATTTTTCACTTTTCATTTTTATGTCAATTTAATAACAAATATATGTTTAAGAGATAAATAAATATGTGTAAGAGATAAATAGAAAAAACACTTTCCTCCACACATATATAAAACACATGAAACTCAATAAAAATATATAATTTTAATTATAAAAAATCTATTTTTATGATGCCATGTCTTATCAAATTCAATATAAAAGTATATGTTCCTCAAATAAGAAAGAAACTTCTAAAAGAAAGATTTTTCTTTTAGTTTTTGGAGCTATCCATAAATGATGAATATGTTTATAATAGTGTTTGTATTAAAAATTTTATAATAACATCTGTAGTAAAAATTGGAAAGTATTTATTTATAAACAAAATTTTCAACCTATTACAAAATAGTCAACTTACCATGTGAATTGTTTGACCAAACTTTTTGGAAGTAAAATAAAACATAAGATATCCATGACATTGAACCAAAGTTATATCACTTTGAAAGTAAAGTTGTATTAAAGTTGTGGATAGGATTTTTGCCACTCTAAAGATGCCGTTCGCAAGTCCCATCGTATACTTCCTTTTTAATGTGTCCATTTAAAAAATAAATAAATACAATGTCTTACCTACTATTGAATTGCCTTCACAAGTCCTATAGTATACTTCCCCTTTATGTGTATTTAGTTAGAAAATAAATAAATTCAATGTTGTACCTACTATTTTTGGGAGCAGAAAGCTATTGGCTAAATAAGGAGAAAATTATTTTATTATTATTTAAAAGAGTAAAATTTATAATAATAATAATTATTATTATTTTTAAGGATATAGTTAAGTTAGACATTAAATTGGTGTAAAAGGTTTGATTGTTAAAATATAATATTTGATTGTTAATTTAAGAAAGTGTACATACTTTATCCACTTGTAACTTTTTAGGAGGAAACATATATTTTTAACCATTAAGCCCACTCAAATTATAATATTCCTTAATACTTGTTTAAAAAATAATAATATAAAAAACTAAATAGTAGGTAATGGAATTACCATATTAATAATGAAATTACTATTTATAAGTATTAAAAGACATTAAAAACAAGATGAATAGCTGCAAAGTATGCTTATATTTATATTTTGTCTAATTTATATGTTTACGTTTAGTTAACAAAAATCATGTATTATTGTGTTTGTTGTTTAGTGGGTTAATATCTTAATGGATTTAATGGTTAGTGAGTTAGTTTGTATATGGATTGGTGGGTTAACAAATTAGTTATGTTTATCATAGTAGTAGATGGAGTGAATGTTTAACATGGTTAATAGATTTGTGTAGTGATTAACAATTTGTGAGTTAAAGGTTAGTGGATTAGTGGATTAATATTGAATGTGTTATTTTTGGGATTAGTGGATTAATATTGAATGTGTTATTTTTGGGATGATTAGTTAGTTATTAATTTAGTACATGTTTATTGATTAGTGTGTTGCAAGGTTATGACTAAGGGGTTAGTGATAAGGTGCATTAGTCGTAAATGAGTTAATAAGTAAGAGTTGCTAGGGTTATGGATTAGGCATTACCAATTATAGGGTTATTATTGTGTTAGTACTAGTGAATTGTAAATTAGAGGTTATTATGTTAAAAAATTATTAAAGTAATCAGTTAATTTATTAAGAATTAGTACATATTTCACATAGTGAATCCATAATGTTCATCTTTTTATTTCACTCAATACTAGAGAACACTTTTTTTTTTTAATATCTAATTTTCAATATCAATTTAAAAAAACCAGTTTTGTTATTAACTATTTTAAATATTAATTTTTTTTAACATTTTTAATATTTATTTTTATTTTATTTTTATATCTACTTTTATTATTGTGATACATAAAATATAACAAAATATGATAATATATAAATAAGAATGAATTTGGATAAATCACTATGTACACTATAGTATAGAAAAATGAGATAAGTTCTTAAGTCCCTCACAACTTTCAATCTATGATGTCCATGTTGCATATATTTACAAATAGCACCTAAAAAGAATGTTAACAAACCACAACAACCATTTATTGGATAGGGTTGTGACATTTAATGAATAGAGAAATTGTTTATGTACACTATAGTATAGAAAAAATTGGATAAATTCTTAATGCCCTAACAACGTTCAATCTATGATGTCCATGTTGCATATATTTACAAATGGCACCTAAAAAGAATGTTAACAAACCACAGCAACCATTTATTAAAGAGGGCTATGACATTTAATCAATATATAAAATTTTTAGTAATGATAGTCTATTCGAATTTTATTATGCCGTATATATTCATATTAAAGGAGTATGATATACTTTGAATGTTATTATGACGTATAGATTCATATTAAAGGAGTATGATATGCTTAAATGTAGAAGCCAAGTCAAGGGGACCTTGACTAATCCGGGAGGTAAATGGGCTTTTATACCGGGGCTATTTGTATACGGAATCATCTCTTGATTTGACATACCTGCCGCTACAACAAATGTGGCATGTTCAATCTTCTCATTTTTACTATTATAACAATAAGTGTATTTATATTTTTATGTTAAGATTTATTTTCTTTATAATATTTTCTATTCTCTATGTAAGAAACATTCTACATTTTCCTTTTTTTCAATAGAAAATTAGTTCAAAATTATATTAGTGTATAATTTTTTTTTACATCTTTTTTTCCATAACATGGTCTTGGTCCTTAACATGACTGATAGTAAACATTAGTCAAAAAATTGTTGAAGCTTCCTTAACATGCCTCAAAGGACCAAAACTTCAAATGGATAAACTATAGGTAACCAAATTTTATATCAAAAGATGTTATTCCAGAATTATAACCCACGGTCCAAAATATTAAAAAATTGTCTCAAAATATCGGAATATGATGGATATCAATAAAGGACGAGGTGATTCATGGGACCTGGGATCCCGGGTTCCCATTTGAAATATGAAATTCTGCCTTCAGGTTCATGAATAGCTTGTTTTGATAGTTGATCTACCTCCTTGTTGAAATCCCTGAATATATGATGGAAGCTAATTTGTTGAAAATATTTTATTAATTCCTTTGTTTTGTTCTTCCATCCTTCAATGGCGCTAGCCTGGAGTCTTCCTCTATTTTTTATCCATTCTATAATTACCTTTGAGTCTCCTAGTGCCTGAAGTTTTGGTAGGGCTAGATGAGTAGCCAGTGTGAGAGTTTCCCAAATTCCCAAAAGTTCTGCCTTCGTATTGGTTCCTTCCCCACAGTTGAAAAACTATCTATAAATTGTTGAATTTGGTATTTTGATAACACCCCCTCCTCCACATTGTTTATTATTTGACTGTGTTGCCCCAGCAAAAAAAGGAATAGAAAAACCCATATGTTGAGAAATAAAACATGCTCTTAGTGGAATAAGTTTTTGTGTCGATGGGTGCTTCTTGAGAGATCTGAGAGTCTTGATAACCACAGTGTGAAAGGATGGAGAAGCATTATCGAATATTTATTTGTTTCTTTCGATCCAAATAAACCATCAAGTAAGTGTTGCAAGAGTAGGAGAGATAGAGTTTTCCTTTGTCCACAAATTAAAACAATCAGATAGTGTAATTCCTTCCCAATTTCTTTTTATCTTATGAATAGTTTTAATTATTTCCCAGACCAATTTGGTGAAGGTGCATTGAAGGAAGAGATGGTTAATATCTTCAGTGATTTGTTTACATAAAATACAGAATCTTGGGCCCTCCCAGCCTTTTTGTTGAAGAATATCCCAAGTTAATATTTTTTGTTCTGCGGCCATCCAAATAAATAACTTGATCTTGAGTTGTAAGTCCCACTTCCAGATGTTATTCCTCCATCCCCCATAAGTCGGAAACCTCTGGGTATAAATAAGAGTTGAATAAGCATTTTTAACTGATATTGTTCCAGAAGTGTCGCCCCCGATCCACATCAGTTCGTCTTATGTATCCCGGATAGTAGCTCCTGCCCCAATACGTGCAATACGATAACGATCCCTTTCGGTGGCCAACTCACCTTCTAAACCCATATCTCTGCTACAGATCCATTTTTCAGTGTGGGAGCAGTGTTCCAGATGTCCTTTAGCTTAAGCAAGGACTGTAATCTTTTTCTGCCTTAAAAGTGCAATAAGATCAACTGAGAGATAGGATCTGTCTTCCAGTCCTAAGATTCTATCTCTACCAATAGAAATAAGGTGACCCGATTCGAGAATATAGCTAAGCCAATGAGTAATGAGGTGGACTAACTTAATAAGACTATTCCAAATCCTTGAAGCTGCATTTTGTTTGAAGGAGGCTGATCTGAACCAATTGATGACTATTGTGTTATGTAAATATTTGTTCTTAATAATATTGTGCCAAATGCCATCCTGAGTTAGAACTCGCCAAAGTGTGTTAGCATTCAATGCAGTGTTGAAATGAAATAAATTTTGAAATCCCCAACCACCACAATTCTTTGGTCTGGATAGTGCATCCCACCTGCAAAGATGATAATGTTGGGTTTCGTTGTTACCATTCCATAGAAAATTAAACATAATTTTTCGGATCTTACTTAGAACAGAGCGAGGAATAGTCTCCAAAGATATCCAATATACTGGCTGGCTCTCCAATACTGACTTTATTAAAATATAACGACCACCCAAGGATAACCATCTATTGCACCACAGTCCATTTTTTTTCCATCTTTTCCAGTAGTCAACTCCAATCATCTGCCCTGTACACCTCAGTCTTTAGATAATATCCCAGATATTTGAAGCCTGCATCAAGAGATGAAAATTTATAAGGGATAAAAGACTTGTATGGAGTAAGGTCCACTTCAGATAACCCTTCAAAAAGTACAGTGGATTTGAATTCGTTAACCTAAAGGCCCGATGCTTTACAGAACAAATATATGAGTTTGTCAATTTCCAACCATTCTTGTATAGTTGCCTTGGTCATGATTAATACATCATCCACGAAGAATAAATGAAGAATGTTTATCATTCTAGACACCTAATACATGCAAGCTTCCCCCCCCCCCCTTCCTTTCTTTTAATAATAGGTTGAGGCCCTCCATAACCAGGATAAATAATAAAGGGGATAAAGGACATCCCTGGCGGAAACCTCTACCACTCTTGAAGAAATTTGTAGCCTCTACATTTAGTATCAAGGCATAGGAGGAGGATACAACGCAACTCATAATCCACTTAGTCATTTGTATACCAAATCCCACTTGTAATAAAATCATCCTTAGAAAATCCCAATCTACACAATCATATGCTTTTCGCAGATCCAATTTAAGAACCAAAGACTTTATTTTCTTTCTTTTTATACTATGGAGGAACTCATGGGTTGTCCCAATAGCATCTTGAATCTTCCTACCTTTCAAAAAACTTAAATGTTCTGCTGAGAGTGATCTGGACAGTATAGGTTTGATATGATTAGCAATGATTTTAGAGATTAATTTGTAGCAGAGGTTACATAAAGAAATGGGTCGGAAATCCCCAAAGGTAGTTGGATTATTTTCTTTTGGTATAAGGGAAAGGAAGGTAGAATTTAATATCCCGGCTATAAATCCTTTCTTTCTCGACTCCTCAACCATCTCTAGGAGATCATCCCCAACCAAATCAAAAAAGTGTGTGAGAAAATCCACAGTCCAACCATCAGGCCTTGGAATTTTATCTTTTTTGAAAAGAGATGAAACTTCTTTAATTTCATTTAAATTGACTAGACCATGCAGTGATCCCACCTCTTCATCATTAACCAACTCAGAAAATAGACCAGTGACTTGAATTTATTCAGTTGTATTAGGTAGACTCGAAGCTTTGAAGAAATTTTTGAAATAATGAACAACCTCCTCCTTTAATTATGTCTGCCCTATGTGCACATATCCATTTTCATCTGATATCTCCCAGATATGTTTTCGATTGCATTTGTGGTAGGAAAAATGGTAAAAAAAATTGGTTTTTTGATCGCCACTTTGTATCCAAATCGCCATGTTGCGTTGTCTCCATTGTTCTTCATTTGCATGTAATATTTTATTTCTTTCCTATTCCAAATTTCCAAGGAGATTTTTCATTACAGAATGAGATATATCAGCCACTAAATTCATGATTGTATCTTTTATTTTAGTTTCCAACATCTCCATATGTAGCAAATTCCTACCAACTCTTTCCTTTACCCATAATTTTGTCTGTGTTTTTAGTTCCTTTAATTTCCATATGATTATGCATTGACTGCCTTCTTCTGTTAGAAATTTTGGATCCTTCAAAACCTTATGAACTAGGACATTGTAATCCTCTTCGATCAGCCATTGGGGGTTTAATTTAAATGGGTAGGCTTTATAATGTGGAGGAATATACAACTGTAACAAAATGGGGGCATGATCTAAAATGAAGGGGTACTCCACCCAGGATCTATAGATGCCAACACTTGTTAATAAATCTTCAGAAATATAACATCTATCCAGTCTCTTGGAGATAGTTTGTGTACCATTTCGACCACTTCTCCCAGTAGGTACTAACATATCTAGTTGGATATCTATTAAATTCTTGGATCGGAATAATAATTTGAAATACCCCGCCATAGATCTAGATGATGTAGTTCCGCCCCAGACCTCATCAGGTGATACAATAATGTTTAGATCACCTACTATGATCAATTTTTTAAAAGATAAGAGACCACTATCTGCCACTAGATTCCAAAATGACTTCCATTCTGAGCACGAACCATAAACATTGAGCAATGTGATATCCCTTTGGCTAGAAATACATCTACCAGTGAGCGATTCCAGAGGATCAGGATAACTAACCAGCTCTGACGGATAATGCAGGGTCTTAGTCCTGAAATATTCTACTTCTGGTGTGCAGTCTGGAATATCCCAGAGGTTTATAGTGTCTTCTGACACCTCATCTTCCATGAACCCCTTACAATCCCTACGGAGGTGTCTCATGAAGTGACAAAGGCTACATCAGAAAGGTATGCCCAGGTAATCTAACCTCTGGAGTATCCTTCGACCCCGCCATTTGATCTCGATAACCTCCAATAGCTCGTACTGGATGTCAATATCCACCAGAATTCTTCCAATCTTTTTGGACATGGCTAAAAGTGATTGACTGTCCACAATAATGAACGTACCTAAGGAGTCTCTAATCACCTTGAAGGCACCTTCATTCCATATTTGGATAGGTAACTCAGGTAGGAGAACCCATATATGGCAGTTTTGAAAATATTTCGTTGACGGGTCAAAAGCAACCCTCTAGCTCTTCAGCATCAAACTGCTACCACCAAAAACTCATCGAGAGTCTAGTAGAAGGGTTTAATCTTTTAGAGTTTTACAGATGAAACCCATCCAACCTTTCGTAATATACAGAACCTCTGGTGCATAGCCTAGTAATGTGATCTGAAAAGATCTTTTAACGAAAATGGTTGAGTTTTAAAAAATGAGTTATTTTACCATTTAGGAAAAATAATGAAAAAATGAAGAATTATTAATGAAACATGAAAGCCATAAAGAAATATACAGATCTGAACATAAGCATGAATAACAACAAACCATAACAAGAGAAGTTGATAACGGAGTTCGGCAATCTCGCCTACGTCTCCGGGCCTTTGTCTTAGTGGGTGAGGTTTTCTTATTTTTGTTCAAAGATTTAAAAGTACATCATAATAGTGCCAAAATGATCCGGATTTTATGAGCAGAACGAAATGAATACAGATTATTAACAGGTGCTTAACAAAAATAACAGAGATACAGTAAAACTGGTTTTCTATTAAATAATGAAATAAGCTGAAACTGTAAAATGCAGCGGAAACAAGCTT
>ML787476.1:397101-412893 GCA_009831015.1 Picea engelmannii | reverse complement strand
GCGTCGTTTAGGGCCTCAAAACGGCTCCAGAAGTTCAGGACCCGAAAAACTGCTAAAAATAGTAAATTGCCAAAAATGTCAGAAAACTGTTTTGAGCCAGTTGGAAAGGTGGGTGGCCACCGATATCCATCTGGATCACAAAAGGATTACAAAATGATCTCGTCGTGTTCTACCAGATCTCAAGAACCCAACAAAACTGACAGCACTAAAAATGGATGAACGGAGCTCCCATAAATGGCCCGCAAAGGTGCTCTTCTCAATGGCTTCCCTGGATAAAAATGGCTTTGGCTCAACAATCCTTCAATATTTTCCTGTTTTGAACCTCCTCCTTGTCTTCAAGAACCTATGGTTCATATAAACTTGAAGTGGGTAACAACCTCCCAACTTCTCCCCAAGATCTAGCCTCAAAAAGGGCCCAAGATCCTCCAAAAATGATCAAAATCTCCCAATATCAGGCCAAAAATCAATAAAAACCATATAATATAGTATAAAATGCACAAAATGGAAAATAATCAGGGTGCAACCCCTTTTTTGCTGGCTCCTGGCCACTTGGCTCCCTCCATGTGGCCCTGGCGTGCGGGTCTATCCCTTAGCTCCCGACCCCTGGTTGCAAAGATGGCCATGTGGCCCCGTCCTTAATGCTCCACGCACCACATTCCTTAGCCCCCTGGTCATAGGCCTATGGTTACACCCTTGGTCGGTGGGCTAGCCCGACCGACCGGGGCTAACCCCGAAACCTCTGCGCGCTAAGTGTTATAAGCTCGAGTCATATGGAGTGACAATTGTTAAAGCCCGAAACCGGGGGCTAGGCTCCACTTATCTCACGCCAACACATAAGGGTCTGGACACATATGACCATGCTTGGGCTAGGATCATATCATTGAAGCCAATGGTTTACGTGTAGGCTTGTGGTTATATTGGTATGGTCGTATGCATGTTCATCGGGGGCTGGGCCTAGCCCCATCCCTTACTCCGCCCAACGAATAATACAATACAACATACATATTATATCTGCCATATAACTAATAAGCACCAACGGCGGGTGAGATGGTATCCCAACCCTACCAAAACGCTTGCCACCCGGATTAAAGGTCATGGGTTTGAATCCCGTGTGCTCCATACCTTTTGCCACAAACTAACGAACCAATAAATGGGTGCCACGTGGAACCTTCACATTCAACCAATAAATTCTACGTGTCACATAATCATTTGACCACCTATACTTTCCCAGTCAGTACCTGTCCCTGTCAGTTGTCAGTCCAATCAATGCCATGTGTCCTACGGACCTGCCACATCAGCCCGTGCCACATGTCACCCTTGTAGTGGTGACACATGTCACAGTCAGATTCAACCACTTGTCTATCCACGTCAATGCCAATGCACCCTGCCACATCATTTGTATGGCCATACATCCTATACAGTCAGCTGCCACATCAACATTGTATGGACTGTACAGTCAACATCTTTTTTTACTTTGACGAAATGAATAGACTACGATATCTTTCGCATATGGTGTTCGTTTGAGACCGTTCAAGTTGTGTTGGGTTCGTATCGACGAGGCCTACGTACATGTCAATTTTGAAGCCATTTTTAGTACTTTGATTTTTAGGCCTTCCTGGACCCATTTTAGTCCCAAGATCTAATTTTGGATCACACCTCTCCATTAAAGACCTTTTGGTCCTCCAAAAGGTTATTGACCAATCATCAAGTGCGGGTTAGGCCAACCCACTTGTTCTCTTTCTTTAAACTATGTCATGTGCATCTGTCTCATTAAGATCAATTGTAAAACAACCATGATAACTGCCAGCATATTGTTAGCCAATGATAACATAAAAAATATGACTACAAATGAGCTGATATGTTTATAATACTTGCACGACATTAGATTATCTTGAAGCAAAGTGTGATTGATCCTCCATTCTACAATCATCTCTTGTTCTTTCTTAAGATCAATTACTTGATTTGAAACAATTATAGGTTTGTTTCTTGCATGAGCTGCCTTTATTAATTGTTCCATAGTTTGAAGAGATTTATTTTCCTTTAAAAGATGAGCATGAACCACATATTCTTTACCTGCTTTGATTAAGTGATATTGATTCTTTTCCCTGTAGATGATTTCTTTACGATCATACAAGTAAGGACTGCCTAAGACCATTCCACATTCATTGAGTGGCACCACATCACATGTTACCTTGTCCACAAACTTAGATGAAATTGAAAACTTTAATGTGCATTTATTTGTTATGTGCAATTTATGATTGTTTCTTATCCATTTAAGTGAGTAAGGTTTATGATGCATCTGAGTGTTTAATCCCAATTGATTAACCACTTCCTCTAAAATCAAGTTAGATTGAGATCCACTATCTATCAATGTGTTGACCTTAGTGTGCCTCATTATGACCCTTAAATGAAACAATTTACTTTTAGAATCAAATCCATCACCAATTTTACCTACCAAACCAACCAATGAGACTTTAGATTCATCACCTGAATCTGATCCCAAGTCTGTTGGTCGTGTTGTTGCTACAACTGTTTGCCTCCCTTTCCTTTCTTTGAACCACTTTGGTCTCTTCTCGGGATGCAATTTCCAGCAATGGTCCTCATCATGCCCTTATTTCTTGTAATTCTTGCAAGAGGGATTCTCTTCCTTTCTTGCCACTGAATTTTCCTTCTTTCCATTCCACTTCCTCTTGTCCTCTTTCCTTGAAGACGATTCCCCTAATACACCAAACTTTGTTTTCCCTGCTTCAATGTATGTTGCTTGAACAAAAACCTCATCAATATTAGCAGGTTTAAACATAAATACAATATTTTGAATATGTGCAGGTAACCCTCCTATATACTTCATAAGAAT
The DNA here is from genome assembly GCA_009831015.1 of Picea engelmannii. Classification (NCBI taxonomy): domain Eukaryota; kingdom Viridiplantae; phylum Streptophyta; class Pinopsida; order Pinales; family Pinaceae; genus Picea; species Picea engelmannii. The sequence goes on along the minus strand of ML787476.1, from coordinate 410,039 downwards.
TTCTTGGGTATGTAAAGAAATCTCTAACATCAATTCCATTTTACAAAATCCATCTGTGTATTCTTGCACTGTTTGTCCTTTTCTTAGTTTAAGACCTTACCATTCAATTAAATCCTTCTCTTTATAACCCAAAGGACAGAATTGATTTCTAAGTGTAGAAACAAAAACTTGCCATGATGGAATGCATTACCCACTTGTTGTGTGCCATTTTGAAACTTGCTTTGCCACAAGATGAGTGTTGTGCCTGCAAGACGAAGCGATGCCAACTTAATTTGAGTGGCCTCATCTTTGATTTGTTACACACCGCAATAAACCTCCATCTATCTGGCCCAATTATCAAGTCTCTTTGCATTGACTTCACCATCATACATGGGTAATTCGAATTTAACATCAAGCTTAAGTATAGGCATATCATGTTTATGTTTATGGACATGTTTTCTTGCAGTGGATTTAAAAATTGAACTTGAAGAAGAAGAAGATGATGGAGAAAAAGGAGGTGAAGGAGGAATTTGAGGAGGATCCTCTCCTTCTTCACTTTTGACCTTTGAAGATTCACCTAGATTCGGTCTCTTCCGTTCCAAGTAATCCTCATACAAAACCTACATCATCCATGACATGGTGAAGAAAGTTTTTCAAAACTCTTTCTCATCATGAGAAAGTCCCTCTTCCGATGCCATATTCTCACTTTGAGAAGTTCTCTATCTCAATCAATTCAATGGATTATCTTCAACAATATCGCCTTCACCACAATTAAGTTTTTCCCTGGTAATCATGCAAACTCAAAAACCATCCGTCAACTAGCTTTGATACCTCTTGATCCGAAAAGATCTTTTCACGACAATGGTTGAGTTTTAAAAAATGAGTTATTTTACCATTTAGGAAAACTAATTAAAAAAGGAAGAATTATTAATGAAACATGTCATCCATAAAGAAATATACAGATATGAACATAAGCATGAATAACAACAAACCATAATAAGAGAAGTTGATAATGGAATTCAGCAATCTCGCCTACGTCTTTGGGCCTTTGTCTCAATGGGTGAGGTTTTCTTATTTCTATTCAAAGATTTAAAAGTACATCATAACAATGCCAAAAGGATTACAAACTAATCTGTTCATGTTCTACCAGATCTCAAGAATCCAACAAAACTGACGGCACTGAAAACGGATGAACAGAGCTCCTAGAAATGGCTCAAAAAGGTGCTCTCCTCAATGGCTTCCCTGCATAAAAATGGCTTTGGCTCAACAATCCTTCAACATTTTCCTGTTATGAACCTCCTCCTTGGCTTCAATAACCTCTGGTTCATATAGAATTAAAGTGGGTAACAACCTCCCAAATTCTCCCCAATATTTGGCCTCAAAAAGGGCCCAAGATCCTCAAACAATTACCAAAATCTCCCAATATCAGGCCAAAAATCAATAAAAACCATATAATATAGTATAAAACCAAAAAAATGGAAATTAATTAGGGTGCAACCCCTTTTTCACTGGCTCCTGGTCGCTTGGCGCACGGGTCTGTCCCTTAGCTCCCAGCCCCTAGTCGCAGATATGGCCATGTGGCGATGTCCTTAATGCTCCACGTGCCCCATTCCTTAGCCCCCTGGTCATAGGCCTATGGTTACACCCTTATTCGGTGGGCTAGCTTGAATGAACGAGGCTAACCTCGAAACCTCCACACGCTAAGTGTTATAAGCACGAGTCATATGGAGTGGCAATTAGTAAAGCCCGAAATCGAGGGCTAGGCTCCACTTATCCCGCGCCAACACATAAGGGTCTGGACACATACGACTTCGCCTGGGCTAGGCTCATATCATTAACGCCAACGATTTAATTGTAGGCTTGTGGCTATATTGGTATGGTCGTATTCATGTCCGTCAGGAGCTGGGGCCTAGCCCCAGCCCTTACTATGCCTAACAAATAATACAATACAACATAAATATTATATCCTCCATATAACTAATAAGCACCAATGACGGGAAAGTTGGTAGCCTGACCTTGCCAAAACGCTTGCCACTCGGATCAGAGGTCACGGGTTCGAATCCCATGCGCTCCATACCTTTGCCACAAATTAACGAACCAATAAATGGGTGCCACGTAGCAGCCCAGGACTGGGCCACGTGGCACATTCACATTCGACGAATAAATGTCACATCTCACACAATCATTTGACCACCTGTACTTGCCCAGTCAACACCTATCCCTATCAGTTGTTAATCCAGTCAGTGCCACATGTCGTATGGACCTGCCACATCATCTCGTGCCACATGTCACCCTTGCAGTGGTGACATGTGTCACAATCTGATTCAAAAACCTGTATGCCCACGTCAGCGCCAACACACCCTGCCATGTCAGTTGTACGACCATACGATCTGTACAGTCAGTTTCCACGTCAGGACTGTACGGACTGTACAATCAATATCTTTTTTTCTCTGTTTGACGAAATGAACAGACTGCGATATATTTTGCATACAACATCTTTTTGAGCCCGTTCAAGTTGCGTTGGGTCTGTATCGACGAGGCCTATGCACACGCTTGTTTTGAAGCCATTCTGAGCACTTTGATTTTTAGGCCTTCCCAGAGCCATTTTGGTCCCGAGATCCAATTATGGATCATAATCGGACCTAGTATTTGTCCATCCAGATCGTTAGAGGTTCCTTTTCCAGATAGTGGTAAGAAACTCTGCCTACTAATCCTCAAAGAGCCATCCTGCAGGTCTTCTAGACCTACGTTGAAACCCAGGACTAATTTCTTAATAGTTTTATTTGCTTTCCAAAGTTTATGTCTGTCGCCGGAGGTAGTTGTGAAGTTTCAAGCCTTTCTCCATGTGCTTGGAGAAGCCACTCGCCTGCTAATAGAGTTCAATCCACCCATAGGCTTTGTCACCTCCATTGGCCATGTAGAATCAAACAAAATAGGGTGAGAGACACTGGAGGAAGGCAGAAAGTCGAGTTTCCTGCTAAGTGGGTGGGTAGGTAAAACATTTAGTTCATGGGCTGGCATAATAAATGTGTTTGTATCCCTTCCCAAGGTATCCACAGAGGTGAAAATACATTTCCTCTGCCAAATGGCCTTGTCAGCAGCACCCATAAGTGCTCTGATGTTTCCTTCTAGGTCATCTAGTCATGAAGTCGCCATTTCTCACCATCCGGACTCGACTGGAAGTCGTTAAGCCATGCACCTCATGGAGGACCAGTTTCCCAGAATAGTAAGTGGAAACGTAAATAAATGGAAACTAGGCCCGAGTACACTGACTTAATGGCCAACTGTATAGATTTACGAGGCATAAAACACCTAGTAAATGACCACTAATAAAAAAATACCAAATATCAAGGTACGTCGGTAATGGTGGAGAGTCACTAGTTCGCCGAGAAGGTGCAAGTGACAAAGGAGGTAGTTATAATTAATTTTTGAATATGCCAACATTTTTTCTCAAAATAAACATTAACATTTTTATAACCTAAATTTTTCCATACCAAGCATGCATGGTATTATGGCCAACATTGGTGCATTCCAAGCAATGTTGTATATCCCATTCAGCCCAAGTTTTAGATTTTAGATTTTACTTCAAGTGGTTAGATGTATATCCCATTTGGCCCTAGTTTTATATTTTACTCCAGGTGGTTAGGCCTAAGTCTATGAGAACATATAGGGAGAAACCCTTTTCAAATACAAATCAAATGCAAAAATAAGAAGAGAGATCCCATCTCTACATGCTATTACAAGTAGGCATACCATTGGGAGGCATTTAAGGTCGTTTTTTATAGTCTACAAAAAAAATATGAGGGAGAAGACACTCGAGGGGAGCATTACTTAAATTGTATATTACTCAAATGGATTCAAATTATTATCAAGCATCAATTTCTCAAGCCTAAGATCTATTTATCAAAGGGTGGATTAGTAGGTTGATTGCTTACCTTCACAACAAAACCCCTGAAGCCACATGCAGTGTAACAATATACTAAAAGAAGTTGCACGAAACATAATGACACTAGTCTCCACCAGTTTCAAGCCAACAATCCCACTAGCCATAAAACATAAAGAAGCTTTCATCTTGATTGCTTACGTTAACAATAAATCCCTTTCAGCCACTCACATTGTAATAGTCCACCAAAAGAGGCAATGTGTAGTGTAACAATCTGTTGGCACCCAAAGTTTTGGATCCATTTTGCGCGCACGCACAAATGAAAGTTGTGCGCTCATCCAGTAGTTTTGTGAGCGCCTAAGGATATGCGTGAAAGAATTCCATAGTGTGTGCATCAGACCCAGTTTTGTTGAGCAACACGCCAAGTCTAAAGGCAATCAAGAGCCCATCAATCCTATTTTTTTTAGTTGCGCCAGAAATCAAGAAGAAACTCGTCGAAAGGAAGAAAGGAATCATCAAGATATCTCCTATAATGATTACTTCTAACAGCATATGAAGACATGGGGAAGACAGAAGATGAGCCAACCAAGGCAGTTAAGATCGCCCTTGATGAAGAGAACCTATGTGGATCCCTGGCAGGTACCAGAAGTGTGTGAGGTTGTTAGATCAAACAAATGAGTGGAGAAGAACAAAAAAGGAAAGGGGTCCCCAGCAGAATAAGATATAAAAGAGAGCTCTCAGCTTGAAAAATATGTTGGTTAATTCGGGAAGGCATCAATACCAAAGCTCTAAGTTAGCTTATTGCAATCCTTTATTGTATGGAGAAGTCTCTTGTGTCTTGTATTCATCTGAGTCTTAATGTTTAGCGCAAGGCACATATTATTGTATTCCCATCTTTTTATAGTAATGAGATGAAGTCTTATGTTGTGAAACTAAGTTATTCATCACATTGTGTATCTCTAATATTATGGAATACATTCAGTAATAAAGATATGGCAGTTTTGTTCTATTCTATGTTTTTGATGAATGAGTAACACCTAGGCGTGTATTGTTTTAATTCTTAGTCCTTGTTAGATTATCATATATGAGTTACATGGATTCCATTCATAGTTTTGTTAGTTATGTTTGATCCTCCATCCCCAACAAAAGGCATTATGGTCTATGTGATCTTCTCTACATCTCGGGTGAGACCTTCCTCGGCCTTGACCAATGATTGATATGTCGATGCTTAGGGGTTTTTGTTGGACACACTCTGGATGAACCCTGGGTATTAAACCCCTCGGTGTTACGAAGGTTAGTGCACACGCATGCATGTACTCAAGAAATGACTCTTCATATATTAGCGCCAACAAATGGTTTCATTGTTGGGAACAAAGTCTTTCTTAGATTCATGGAGGAAAAGAGAAATGTGGTGGCATCCGTCTAAAGAGGAGATTCAAGACTAGATAGAAGGGAAGGAGGAAGATTTTTTCATACAAGAGATGAAAGGATTGTGGGTGAACACGAAATAATGGAAAGGAAGATATCTTTACTCTGATCTACATGAGCTCTTTTTCACAGAATTTCCATGTTTGTTGCATTAATGGTTAAAAATATAACCAGAAGTTAATTTGGCTTTGTTACCATCAGAGCCAGTAATATGGGATCAAGCCAAGCTTGATAGTTTAACTGCATTGGATAAAAAGTGGATTTGGGCCATTGATTTCTATTTTTCCCAAGTAAAGGAAGGCTATATTGTTGAGTTTGCTATAGAATATAGTGATTCTTTTAGTGAAGTTGAAAGAAAGTTTGAAGAATGTCCCAGAAACGGATGTTAGAAGATATCCCCCTTTGGATCAAGATGCTTTTCATAGAAAAAAGAATGATGTGCATGGATCTTGATAGGATGGTTGAGTAAACCCCCTAGTGGTCGAGGGGGTTTCTGGAAAAGGTTCAAGAAAAAGAGCCAAAGTATGGATCTACTGAGGAAAATCCAAGAAGTTGTTGAGATGAGGTCAGGAATGGAATGGACCCAGAAGAGAAAAGGGAAAAGAGAATCAAAAGATATGCAAGAAGAGCTAAGCCGAGAGAGAGAGTTGAGCAGAAGAATAGAGAAGATTTATCCAAGGGTGTGCAACAAGGTGTCAGGTCCAAAATGAAGAGGAATCTCACACCATGCAATGGTGTGGGAGAGGATGTTTTTCCAGAGCGGAGCACAGGAAAAGACATACCTGCGAAAAGGTTTGGAATCGAAGATACCAGTAGTGACAATAGTGGTAGTGAGGGCCTAGGTGATGAAGCCCATACCCTTTGGTTGTTGTAGTATGTCGTAAAATTAAGAAGAGGAAGAGTGCACATGTATGATGCATGGGCGCAAATTTGTAGTGTGTCAATGGACTTGGAAGAAGAAGTGTCGCACCATTACGCGTTGACATAAAGAGATTTTTTTGCATAGTATGGTGGGGAATCAATCTGACAGGATTTTGTCTCTCGGTGTATTGGTGGTATGCTCCATCCCAGTAGAGAAGTCGTGTGTTGAGCGGAGAAACCAACTATGTGCAAGGTGGTAATGAACGGATCAGGATGGGAGATTAATCATGCAGTGGGAATGAGTGGATCGGTTTGGAGGTAAGAGTGCATGATCATGGTGCGTACTTGAATCAGGATGAGAAGGCGTAGAATGTGTAGGCACTAGACGTGAAGGAAAATGGAGGCTCCCCTAATGGTGGGGGAGATGAATTGATAATGTTGGATGGCCTTGCACAGATATAGCATTGATGGTCTCCTCAAAAGAAATTTTTGGAGAAGATGGTATTACCCCCCCCCTTTGTTCCACCCCCTTGTGCATTTTTTATCAAGAAGAACACACAATAGATAATGAATAGGTTGAAGTTGAATAGAGAGAAGAAGAGGAAAAAAGTGACGACACGAGTGAAGGAGAAGGTGAATTCAACAATACTTTACCCCAAGTGATATTGGTGTGGAAGGATTAAGACAATAGCATTTAGAAGAGTGGAACTAACCTTGGTCCCAAGATGGATAATCAAGATAATACGTTGAGATTACCCGTGTTCCATGGAACAAGTAAGGATGATTTCGAGAAAAATTGGTTCACCTACGAAGCAATTTGGTCTATTAAGAGAGTTACAGACGAGGCAACTAAGATCGCTCAACTGGGTACTACATTTAGGGATCAATCCCTGATGTGGTACATGAAATATAAGTCTACAATGATAGCTGGATAGGAGAGTTCCTTGGTCGAGATCAAATAGGTTTGCTTCAGGAATTTTAGAAGTTGAAGTTAGAATACAAATGAATTACAAAAATCAAGAAAATCAAGCATAAAGAAGGAGAGATCATCTAGGACTATGACCAATGGTTCAAAATATTATTGGATAGGCTGAGGTTCCATATCTAGGATGTGCATCATAGAGAATGGTTCATTGTAGGGTTTCTACCCCATATCTAATTCCCACTCACCCAACAAAGGTGACGACTCAATATGAAGCAGTCGATATCGCGATGCGCTTGGAAGCCACACCTAGAGGCTCAGAAACATTGGCTGCGTTGGCACAGGTTCAGTCAAAACTGGCCAACCTAATAATACATTTGCAAGATATGGCCAAGGCTAAAGTATTTCATGAGAATGTGTGGTGCACTACATGCCACTCATAAGGGCATTGATGAGACAAGTGTCTGATCCTTCCAAATTTTGTGGCAACTGGCGCGTAGAGTCCATTTCCCTGTGGATAGCCAGAATGGTGTGAAATATGTTGGCAGTGGGGCCATGTTCCACCCCCCTTCCCCACCTTGCAAAAGTGTCAAACAAAATATCACACCCCCTTCTGTGAATTCTATAAATTCAACAGCCACGATATCCGTAATTGTCGCTCCCTCGAAATGATGCAAGATAACACCTGAGATGCATTTTAGGTACAAGAGGAACAAAAGGGTGGTGAGTGCGGGGCCAAAGAAAGAGGTGGATATCAAGGAGGACCTCAAGGTGGGTATGGACACATATGTGGATGAGGATATGGTGGAGGAGGCGACATACCACCCACATGCTTCAATTGTGGTGAGATTGGTCATGTCTCACGGTTATGCACTAAGTTGTGCATGCTTTGCACATATTGTTATAGTCCCAAACATGTAACTGAGGATTTTATAGACTTTTTGAAAAAGTGGGAGGACAAGAAGGGTAATTGTAACATGGTACATTCCAAGCTATGCAAGAACTAGAAGAAGAAAGGAGAAGGAAATGTTCACATAGTAACCCGTGGAGGGGCTACGACAGGGGCAGATTTCGAACTCGGAGAAAGTTCGGGTCAAAAAGTAGAAGGAAAGATCAAGAAGGCCCCTCATCCCCCTCCTAATTTTGATGTGGCTTAGTAGAAGCAGTTTCTGCGCGATGTGTAGCATTCCTTGGAGGAAGAACGAGTGTGCATGGAGCTACAACGCGTGACTCAAAGGTCCCTTGAATAGGAACAGGTCCAGGAGGAAGTTCAAAGGGTGACACAGAGGTTGCTAGAAGATGCCCGTATCTACGAAGAAGTATAATGGGTGACACATAGGTCATTGGAGGAAGCACATGCACATGAGGAACTATAGTGCACGATGCAGAGGTATTTGGATGAAGCTCATGTGTGCGAAGAAATCCATCATACCACCCAAATATCAATAGATGAAGCATGCAAATAGGCTATGCAATGACATGCTAAGAATGAAGCATATGAACATCGCCAAGAAGAGTTGCAACGCGTAGCACATGCAGAAGCCTTGTGTGACCTCAGTCTCATGGAAGAAGCAGAAGGTCAATTCAATACCTTCTTGCACTATTTTTTGCGTTCTCTAAGAGATCTAAAAGCTACAAGGTAGTTGACTCAAATGCTAACTACTTGCATGAAAGAACAAGGAGAAGAGACCACTATTACATCTCCACTGCCAGAAGGGATGTCTTTCAGGTCAGCAAGCAAAAGTGTATTGGCCGAGAATTTAAGATGACAACAGAGCTTGGTGGGTATGATACAGATGGAGTCATGTTGGATATAGGATCCAATGTGAACATTTTACCCAGGAAGTCCTGGGAAGTGATGGGGAAACCAAATTTGGTTTGGTCACCCATTCAACTTCAATTATCCAACCAATATAAGATCTAGCCCATCGGTCGGTTGGAGAAAGTTGAGGTAAATATAGAAGGGGTAAAAACAAAGGATGAAATTGAAGCAATTGAAATCATGGATGAGTTAGATCCCTACCTTACATTGCTAGAAATCCACTGGGCCTTTGACAACAATGCAGTATTGAATTTGAAGAAGTGCCATATGTCATTTGAGACTGACACCGTGCACGTGGTTGCCCCAATATATCCATATGAAGGTGACCACTGCAATGAGCTTGTCAATGAAGATGCCCAGAGCTCGAGAGTTGAGAATATCTACAAGGTCATGGGATGCAGGGAGGACTACATCAACCCCACTGCAAACGAAGAGTTAAGTTGGAGGAGTGTCAAGTCATATGACACAGATTCTAAAGATGCCTTAGATATATGGAAAAATAATATTTATGAGTTGTCGACCAAGAGGTACACACACATCTCTGTGGAGTAGCGCGTGGAAGACCGTTGCTTCTACGGGTACTACAGAGGGTGTATTTCACTGGCATGGCCTCGACTATATAAGTGTACATTCAAAGAATGATGGATCTATACATAACCCCAGACCCTGTGTCCTCGCTACCTCCCCAAATATCCTAAACCCAAACATCCTAACTCCCCCTCATGCCTTGCATAATGGAAAGCAATTGGGGAGGAGTCTTACCACCCCTCAGTCAACTCAAAGAAATGGTGCTGAGGGGTGGAAGAAACTTTTTCCATGCATCCCGTTGTAGTCCCTATGCATCAGTATGGAAAGTTCTAATCCTATGAGGGGCCCCATCGTCTCAGGCCCTTCAAATCTCATGATGGTGATGTTCCCATGGACAGTCCCAACAATAACTACGACAACCTTCCCCATACCTAAAATATGATGGTGGTTAAATAAATCTTTAAGAGAAATTACTCCCTCGCTACTTCCCTATCGTACAACCTTGCAATTGACAGCTTTGACATCTCATGAAACCACCAAATGGCCATGCTTCCACTCCCAATACCACAATCCGGTACACTCCCACATGTGAGACTTACCTCTTGTTCAGAGATGGTATAGCCTTTGGTTGGTCATAGTACTCCATGGGAAACTTGCTACCTTTTTCATTATTGTTGTCTTTATCTATTTCCACCTTCTTCTTGGTATAATACATACCCTAAATTCCCTTTCATTCACTCAATTAACCAAACCATAATTCATAGTCAGTCGCCTTACCCATCCACAAAACCTTTGTTCCATGCCCATATTAGGCTTTCCATGGCTTCATCCAGCAGACCTCGGGGTCAAAGCAGACCTAAAAATACCACTAACGCCAACCAAAGGACCAGGCCTTACCTCTGTATGTCACATTCACAGGATCCCAAACTGAACGAATACATGAGGTCTAGTTCGCCGATTATGATATCTGTGAATCTGAGCAGTTCCCCACTATATCCTTTGCTCACTATGTTCACAATACATAAGTCAGGTCACTCACACTCATCAATCAATGGACCCAACCTCTTTGTCAGGGTAGCATCATCTCCCTCTTCAATTCCCCTCACTTTGAGCACAGTGGTTCGGTCACCCTATGCACCCGCCTATTACTCACATGAATGCATGGAGTGTACCTCTGGCTGGAATGGAAGTACCCCATCGATGAAGCAACCATTCATTGTGTGACAGGCCTACCTATTCAAGGTAAAGAGCCCGAAAAGGCTCCAACTTCCAAGGATGTTGGTGTTGGACAATTGATTCGGATAGTTGGTTGTCATTGATGACAACCCTTGGAGAGTGATCTTGGAGATTGATGTCAACCCTTGGAGAGGTCCAAAGATGTTGGATAATTGATTGAAACATGTATGATCGATATTGATTGTGATTTAGTTGGGTGCATTTTGATGTATATTACATGTATCCACGGAGGTGTGGTTATGGGACTCAAAGTTGATTAAGGAATATGGACATGAAGGACAATGAAATTGCAGGTAAGACTATCATAGATGGATAATACTCGTCGTCCATTTTCGGTGATATATGAAATGTCGTGTAGTTCCTCACAGTTAGGAAGATATGGCCTTGTAAAGTTGGAAGCCCCAAAGAATGGTCAAGAATCCCCTAGTTGGTTACATGTCTCGGTGAAAGGATAAAATGGTTGTAACAAGAAACCCCTAAAATAAGGAAAGAAGTTACCTAGCACACGTATAAATACACCTCAAAGAGTCTCTCATTGACACACACACTTACATAGAATATATATATTATGAATGGTATGGTCTATATTTTAGAAAATCTATTAGTGAATCTAAAGTTGAATGTGATGGCATTTTTTCGAATTTGCAAAGGTTTGAAGTAGAGAAAGTTTCGAAGTTGCAAAAAACTAGTAAACCTAGTTTTTTGAGGTTGTATGTGAGCTACATAAGGATAGTTTGCGTACATACACGAGATGCTAGAGAATAGGTTGCATACATTCGCAGGCTGTAGGAGGATAGGTCGTGGATCTGAGGCAAATCTTTGAAAAATAATGGTTGGTTTAGCTGCAACAAGGTTTGATGGTACAACATAGTTGCTACACGATCTGAGATGGTATGCTTCACGTTTTCATGAGTAAAGGTATGTATTTTATGTATTTTTTTTAGGCTTGTATATTGGATGGAATGGAACATGCTTAAGGTATGTCTTGGAGGCCCTTGATGGTACATGATTGCATATGGTTGATGTGACATTGTTACATGCTTGAGATATTGGCATATCATTGTTATGGTTCATTGTTAGAGTCACATCTTTGTGATATTGGAATATACATGAGGCTTATCTTATGGTATATGGTATGTTACTGGTGTTGATGTACATGGTTGATGTGCATGGTTGGCACATGGTATGGTATTAATGGTTGATGTACTTGGTGTAGTACATGGTTGATATATGGTATGGTATAGGTGTTGATGTACATTGTTGATGTGCATGGTTGATGCATGTTTTGGTATAGTTGTGGTGCATGGTTGATGCATGGTTTGGTACAGGTGTTGGTGCATGGTTGATGCACTTGTTGTGGTACAGGTTGTGGTACATGTTTGATGCTTGGTATGGTACAAATTGATGGTTTGGTACATACTTTGGTACATGGTTGAGACACATACCATGTGATGGTATGTTGGTGATCTTGGTACATGCTTGGTAGAGGCATGTGTTGGTGATGTTGGACAACTAGTTGAGAGGTGTCCTTGGTGTATGATCCATGTGAGAGGATCTAGTTGAGTATCGAAGACAATGATAGGTTGGATAGAGTGACAAGTTAATATGACAGGTTGGATATAGTGATAGGTTGACAATGACAAGTTGGATATAGTGACGGGTTACAAGTTGATGTGACAAAGGTAGTGATAGTGACATTGGAAGTGACGGTGGCAATGATTGTGGTAGTTACAGTTTGTCTACACTTATATTACAAGGTAGTTGGATAGGGAAAGGAAAGGGGGTTGTATCCTCCTTCCAATTGGAGCCATAGAATCAGGGAGTTGTAGCTTCCTTTAGGTTGGATCCTGATAACTAGGTGGTTGTAGACACCTTCTGGTTGGAGCCAGAGAAACCAGGGGGTTGTAGCCTCCTTCTGCTTGGAGCCAAAGAATTGAGGGAGTTGTAGCTTCCTTCAGGTTGGAGCCTGTAAATAGGGGTTGTGGCCTCCTTCCAGTTGTAGCTGGAGAGTTGGAAAGTTGGTGCTTCCTATGAATGAATTCTTGATATATATAAGAAATCATTTTGTGGTTTTCTCCCATTTGGGTTTCCATGTAAATATTGGTGTACTGTGTATTTTATGTGATGTTTCTTATGATTATATGATCATCATGTATTGAATGCAAACATAGATGATACATTGATGATAAATTGTTGAACATTGTTGTCAAAGTAAAAGAATATATATTGTGGTTAAAAGTGGTATAAAGTGCTTATACTGATTCAACCCCCCCCCCCCC
>ML787476.1:353448-397069 GCA_009831015.1 Picea engelmannii | reverse complement strand
TCAGTATTCCAAAAATTGGTATCAGTGTTGGTTCCTTCAAGAAATATTTTAACCACTGGAAGGAAGATCATATAGAGCAACAATTTGTTTAGAGATGGAATACCACAGTTCGATGGTCAGAAAGGTCTAAAGTATAATATGTGGAGAAACAGAATGAAATTTTTTTACAAGCATAAGGATATGATGTTTGGCACTGATTTGTTACAATATACAAAGCTACAAAGAAACCAAAAATTGAAGCCAATAAGGAATTCAAAAAGAATAACAAAATAGCATTGGATTTTATCTTGGAAGGATTACCTAATTCAGTAAAAGAGAAAGTGGGAAAATGTTTATCAGCTAAAGAACTTTGGGATAAGATACTATTTTGAGGAATATCTCATCGCAAAGTCATAGAGTGCTAAAGAAGATGCAGGTAAAGAAAAAGAAGAAAGATGCTCATCATATCAGACAGATTAAGAAGAAGAAGAGTTCGTAATCAACAAAAGTGAGTTCTTTTGCTTTAATTTTGAAGAGCACAGACATATTGAAATTGAATACCCTTATTTGAAGATTTAAAGTGACGAGACAAAAAATCCCAATGAAATAGAAGACAACCCTGAGATTGAAAAGGAAAATAATCATGAAGCAGAATTCAGTCAATGATAAAGAGAACTTGAAGATAAAATAATCACATTGAAGATCCAACTTGAAGAAACAAAGAAAACAAAAGAAGTCATGAGGAATCAAATATTGAAGAAATAAGAATCTCATAACGCCAACTCTAGAGAAGTTGAGCAAATGAACATGCTGTTAAAGGGTCATCTAGAAGAAGCCATAAGGACTAAAGAAACTCTCAAGGATCAGAAGCAGTGTTTGGAAATCAAAATAGCAACACAGAAGGAAGAAGCAGAAAAGAGAGAGAATATATTGATAGATCATCTTAAGGAAAGAATTAACGACTTAAATTAGCTTAAAGAAGAATTTGGTCAAGAAGAGAAAATACTTGAAAAATAAATCATCTCCTTGAAGATCCAACTTGAAGAAGGAACGAGAATGAATGAATTCATGAAGAGTCGAACGATGAAGAAAGAAGAAGAGGTTGAGAAAATTGAAGAAGAAGTTGTCACATTGAGAATCAAAGTCGTCAAGCTCAGCACGAATACTGAAGAGAAATAAACATCCACATAATCAGTAGAGAATGTTGAAGAAAATCCCTCCAAGTCACTAGAAAATAAGAATGAAGAAAAGAGTAAGAGTTATGAAGAATTACTCAAAGGAAGGAATCATGATCAACAAGAATCAAAGAAGAAAGAGTATAATAGAGATACATATTCAACAAGACCTACCACATTCATGTAGCAAATAATATTCAACCATAATGAAGGTATCCGCATAAGAGAATATCATGATCAACCAAGGTAGGAATTCAAAAGGACTGCACCACAAAGAAGATCATTCACTTCCATGTATGTAAATTTATTTTATGGTTATTGTTTTTATTGTACTAACTTTGGACATAAAGTTGCATATTGTAGGGCTTATGAAAGAAATGTTCAAACAAGAAAATCTTATGTGGCCCCACATGACATTGAATGTTACAAGTGCCATAACTATGGACACACAGCTCGTGATTTTAGAAGCGTAATGGATACTTCTTTGAGAAAGAACTTGGATATCAGATATAAGAAGTTTTGGAAAATAAAACAAGAATAGGTAAAGGAATATTAGATGAATTAAGGACACCCAGAAGTAATACTCTCAGGATTGGCAATAGTACGAGATGAAGAAAAATTTACAAGGAAAAAGAAAAATGTCAAATATAGGAAGGTTTGGAGAAGAAATGAAAAACAAGAAGAATAGGTGAATAAAGACAATATCCCAGAGATCATGGGATTTGCAGTAGTATGAGAAAGAAAAGAAGAGCAGATGAAAAAAGAATAGGTTTAAGAGTTTGTACTTTTTGGAACTGTAGTGCAAGATCGATCCACAGGAAGAAAGAAAGAAGTCAGAGTTCAGAAAGATGATGAGTGTACAAAAGAAGAGGAAGATTAATCTACATCAAATTAGGTATTTTTCGGAGCCATCCATCTTGGAGACTTCCAGTAAATATGTATGTTGAACATGGGGAGTCCATACAGTAGATACTACATATCAGAGAACCATCTTTCGAGCAGTAAGAAGTGATTATAGAGACAGATTTGTAGCAGTCAGATAGCAGAAGTACAGAGTAATAGATTGATCTTTTGAGAAGTAATGTTCCCACACAGGTATCAGTTGGAAGACAAAATTTTATGACTACATTACATGTATGCATTTAGGAAGGGATATCTTCAGTACAGGTTGTTCCAGTCATGAAAAGTTTGATGAGAAGATAGATCATATCAGTGGACATATTTGATTTCGTTTGATAAACTCAACAGGAACATGTGATGATCAGTTGTATTATATTCAAGAGAAGTCTTCAAAATGGTACAACGATAGATGGTTCAACATTGTGGACAGTTGAGTAGCAGGGTTATGAACAGTTTGTGACATATGGATAGAGATGGATTCATGAGATGCTTAGCAGGTACATGAAACATAGGTCAAATGCATAAAAACATATATATAATTGGAATCAGTGGAATCAATTGGTTGCAGAAAGGAAAGCAGTGAAAGGCATGGAAGAACAGGGAAAATAGAAATCATCAACATAAGCTATATCATCAAAAAGACACTATTGAACAATATGGTCAAGTGAACATGACAAGTAAATGAAGAAATCAAATTTTGAATGTTTTTTTATATATATTAGTAAAATTCAAGAGGAAGAACAAATGGATAATAAATAGCACTAGAAGAGAGGAAATGAAACATATACAAGTATCCCTACATTGATCTACATCTTACAAAAAATTCAAGGGAAGAAAAATCATTCGAGAGAGAGATCCAAAAAGGAATATTAGTAGCATATAGACAAGGAGACATACCCATAGGAGGAGCTATTATTTTTACCTATGATTGGTTATATCAGTTATAGTATCAGGAGGAGATTTATTGATAGGGGGAGTTAACATTTGGTTAAAGATGAATAGAAAGAACAGATGTATGAAGACAGCGGGAGAAACCCTAAGGGGAGATACCCTTTTCCATTGATGTCAAAGGGGGAGAGATAGAAACATTTATAAGGATAAATGATCATAGGGGGAGCATGAGCATGATTACTTCCATGTCTAATTGTTTCCATCGATGTTGGTGTTGCCATCAATGCCATAGGGGGAGATTATTGGACAGTTTGTTGTCATCGATTTCAACCCTTGGAGAGTGATCTTAGAGATTGATGTCAACCATTGGAGAGTTCCAGAGATGTTGGATAGTTTATTGACACTTGTATGATCGATATTGATTGTGAGTTGTTGGGTACATTTGATACAGAATACATGTATCCTTGGAGGTGTGGTTATGGGACCCAAAGTTGATTAAGGAATTTGGACATGAAGAACAGTCAAATTATATTTAAGACTATCATATATGGATAGTACTCATCGTTCCATTTTTTATGACATGTGGAGTGCCACGTGGTTCCTCACGGTTAGGGATATATGGCCTTGTAAAGTTGGAATCCCCAAAGAGTGTTCAAGAAGCCCTTCGTTGGTTACATGTCTTGGTGAAAGGGTAAAATGGTTGTAACAAGAAACCCCTAAAATAAGGAAATAGGTTACCTAGCACAAGTATAAATACACCTCAAAGATTATCTCATTGACACACACACACTTACATTGAATATCTATCTTATGAATGGTATGGTCTATCTTTTAGAAAATCTATTAGTGAATCTGAGGTTGAATGTGACGTCATTTTTCTAAAGTTGTGAAGGTCTGAAGTAGCGAAAGTTTCAAAGTTGCATAAAATTGGTAACCCTATTTTTTTGATATTGTATGCGAGCTGCATAAGGATAGGTCGTGTACAAATGTGAGCTACTATAGGAAAGGTCGTGTACATCCGCAGGCTGCAGGAGGGCAGGTTGTGAATCTGAGGAAAATCTTTGAAAAATAATGGTTGGTTGAGTTGCAGCAAGGTTTGATGGTATAACACAGTTTCTACAGGATCTGAGATGGTATGCTTCAGTTTTTCATGAGTAAAGGTATGCATTTTATGTATTTGTTTGAGGCTTGTATATTGGATGGTATGGCACATGCTTAAGGCATGTCTTGGAGGCCCTTGATGGTACATGATTGCATATGGTTGAGGTGACATTGTTACATGCTTGAGACATACCCTTGGTACTTGGTATATGGTTGTTATGGTTCATTGTTACAGGCACATATTTGTCATATTGGCATATACATGAGGCTTATATTATGGCGCATGGTGTGATTGAGAGTGATATGATATATAGATGAGACAAATTCCATGGTATATGGTATGTTACTGGTGTTGATGTACATGATTGATGTACATGGTTGATGTGCATGGTTGGAAAATGGTATGGTATTAATGGTTGATGTATTGGTGTAGTACATGGTTGATACATGGTATGGTATAGGTGTTGATGTACATTGTTTATGTGCATGGTTGATGCACAGTTTGGTATAGTTGTGGTGCATGGCTGACACACGTTTTGGTACAGGTGTTGGTGCATGGTTGATGCACTTATTGTGGTACAGGTTGTGGCACATGATTGATGCTTGGTATGGTATAGGTTGATGGTTCAATACATACTTTGGTACATGGTTGAGACACATACCATGTGATGGTATGTTGGTGTTAGGTGATATTGGTACATGATTGGTAGAGGCATGTGTTGGTGATGTTTGACATCTAGTTGAGAGGTGTCCTTGGTGTATGATCCATGTGAGAGTATCTAGTTGAGTATCGGTGATAGTGACAGGTTGGATATAGTGATAGGTTGATTAGTGGAAGGTTGAAGTGATAGGTTGAAGTGATAGGTTGGATACAGTGATAGGTTGATGTGACAGTTTGGATATAGTGACAGGTTACAGGTTGATGTGACAGAGGCAGTGATAGTGACAGTGGAAGTGATAGTGGTAGTTGTTTTGGTAGTGATAGTTGGTAGTTGTTTTGGATGGAGAAAGAAAAGGGGGTTGTATCCTCCTTCCACTTGGAGCTGGAGAATTAGGGAGTTGGAGCTTCCTTCAGGTTGGAGCTTGAGAACTGGGTGGTTGTAGCCACCTTCTGGATGGAGCCAGAGTACCCAAGGGGTTGTAGCCTCCTTGTGGTTGGAGCCAAATAATTGAAGGAGTGGTAGCTTCCTTTAGTTTGGAGTCTGTAAATAGGGGGTTGTATCCTCCTTCCAATTGTAGCTGGAGAATTGGGAAGTTGGTGCTTCCTATGAATGAATTCTTGATATATATAAGAAAGCATTATGTGGTTTTCTCCCATTTGGGTTTCCACATAAATATTGGTGTATTGTGTATTAGATGTGATGCTACTTATGATTATATGTTCATGATATATTGAATGCAAACATAGATGATATATTGATGATAAACTAATGAACATTGTTGTCAAAGTGAAATAACATATGTTGTGGTTAAAAGTGGTATAACGTGCTCATATTGATTCACCCCGCCCTCTCAGTATTCCAAAAGCTACCCCACAAGAAATATATGGTAACTATTCTACCTTTTGAGGGAGGCAGGGAATTATTATCTCAGAAGTCAACAAAAGACCACTTCGTTTTTCTATTGAGTTGTTAGCATGCAAAATTTTGTGCAATTGTACCAGGGATGAATTCCCATACGGGGTCATCATAGCAGTCGAGTGGTGTGTCATCAACATTCAAATGGCTTGGGCCCGATATGTAATGAACGAATTTATAGATGATTGTTTGGATGCCTAAAATGTAGGCAACAAATTTCATTACATTTGGATCCTCTTATTATTAGCAATGGTACTCTAGAGATTCCCTCGTAGGTTTGAACAACCTACTGATAGCTAGTAGATATTTGAAGGTAGTTTCTTCTTGCAACTACATGAAAGAAAATACCATATTATCCAAAAATATATCAAAGAGATATTTGACAACTAGTATCACCAACTCTTGCAAACTATTACAGCTCAAGAACGCATACCGCACAACCTTATCGACATGTATGAGGGTTACCTCCCTTTTGAATGTGACTTACATAACATATTTATTTATCCTAGTGATGAATAGGGTGATGCTATGGCGCTCCTTCCTTTTTGTATTGTTGAGGAGGACATTTAACAAGAATTGATTGAATTTCTTTCCCATCTTCAACCACTTCCAGTCGAAGATAACTCGACCCTCGAAATGCAGACGAAACACAACCAAGATCACAGAAAAGATGACGCAACATGAAATTTGTCTCAGAATATTCCCTCACCTAGTAGAGGTACTCAACAGGAAGCAATAAACAAAAGGGGTCGAGATACCTCCTCTGAGCCTTGGATTCAACCAATATCACTGGGCCCCAAGTGATAGAGAACCAATTCCTCTATTTTCCCTTCCAAACCATCCACTCTGACTAGAATTGCTCGAATGACGCTAAAATTAGCCACCCTCATAGATGCATTGTGTCGCTAGTTGTTTCTAAAAAAAAAATACATTCTGAAGTGTTACGCAATGATGACCATCTTGGGTGAAAATTAGGTAGCGTGGCACAAATTCCAGTTAATACCTCGCACTCACTTCCTTGTATCCCTACTACCAGTCTTCCCATTCGTATCCTTCACGCGAACCCTCTATCATTACTTACCCTCGATGCGTAGCATGGTGGGATTATTGTGGCACTTATTCCTACCCCTATGCTACACAAACATATAACCACTTTTCTCTCTGAGATAGGTGAGTGCAATGAACTAATTACGCAATCCCATGCCCATTTTCAGCTACAACACCAAGTGGAGATTGCAGCACACAACCAAACATGTGAGCAATATCAAACAACAATCCAATCCCATCACACCCTAAAAAGATAATATGACACTGAAAAATTATTCCATACCACTAATCAAGCTCATCTCACCGAGATTCACTCATCAATCAACAAATTGATTAAATAAGTTGATGGCCTATATGCCTGGATTCCCATCCCTTCTACTTCCAACAAAGATCCCCCAAAGACTTAAGATCTTCATTGTCATGGCTCGATTGCAATAGCTCAAAGCACAACTCACTGGCAATGTTTCACCACCATCCTGCTCTAGCTCTGTCACTTCCTCTCATCCCACACCCATTTAGACGGCTCAAGTCATTTTCTATCGTGGCCAACAACAAGTCCAAATATTTTCAAAGTTGGTGGACTTTGCCTCTTCCATGTGGACTCACCTCTTAGCTCCACCAGAAGTATCTACCATTGTCGAACACATTCATGAGGTTGGCCTGGAGGTTGCACAACAGAAGAAACATCTCACTTCTCTAGCTTCATGTGAATGTGTCATTGTGTTGTAGGCCATAGACACAAGGACCAAATACATTACTACAACAAAGGCGGAGCACCAAAATACATTCTATATGATTTCCAAGACAATCGATATGGCCTTAACGTTGTTCACCTAGCTATCAAACGTGTTGACCGTTGTCAACCTGTTGATTGAGAAACTTGGTACCATGGACCTCACCTCATCCAAAGTGACAGTTGATATCCCATAAGTAGGTGCACAGATCACCCAATCCCTTCAGCAACACTTTTCCAAGCCAGAGCATCAATTATTGGAATTTGTGCAGAACATAAAGGGCACAATGTCGTTCGTTACAAATATCATTCCATAAAGAAGTTGACTTGAGGAAGAGCCAGGTAACAGTGGTGGGGGCATGTTGGCACCCAAATTTTTGGGTCCATTTTTGCATGCGCATACAAAAGAAAGTCATGCATGCTCATCCAATAATTTTTTGAGTGCCTAAGGAGATGCGCAAAATAATTTCGTAGTGCATGCATCACACTAGGTTTTGTTGAGAAGTGTTCCAAGTCTAAAGGCGATCAAGAGCGCATCAGTATGAGTTTTGTCAATAGCGTCTAAAATCAAGAAGAAGACCACCAGAAGCAATAAAGGAATCATCAGGCTATCTCCCATAATGATTACTTCCAACATCAGATGAAGACGTGGGGCAAACATGAGATGAGTTTTCCAGGGAAGTTAAGATTTCCCTTGATGAAGAGAACCTATGTGGATCCCTGGAAGGTACCAGAAGTGTGCAAGGTCGTTAGATCAGAAAAGTGTGTGGAGAAGAACAGAAAAGGATAGTGCTCCGTAGAAAAGTTAGCCTATTGCATTCCTATGTTGTATGGAGAAGTATCCTATGTCTTGTATCTGTCTGAGTCTTAATGTTTAGCACAAGGCACATACTGTTGTATTACCATTTTTTTTATAGTAATGATATGAATTCTTATGTTGTGAAACTCAGTTATTTTTCACATTGTATATCTCTAATATGATGGAATACATTCAGTAATAAAGATATGATAGTTACGTTTTATTCTGTGTTTATTATGAATGAGTAACAACTGGGCGTGTATTTTTTTAATTCTTATTCCTTGTTAGAGTATCAGATACGAGTTACATGGATGTTATTTCCAGTTCAGTTAGTTATGTTTGATCCTCCATTCCTGACACAAGACCTTATGGTCTCTATGATCCTCTGTGCATCTTGGGTGAGACCTTCATCGGCCTTGGCCAAGGATTGATATGCCAGAGCTTAGGGGTTTTTACACTCAGGATGAAACTTGGGTATTAAACCCCCTAGTGTTACGAAGTTCAGTGCACACGCACACGTGTACTGAAGCAACAAAACTACATAGCTTAGCACCAATACAATCCACGAAAATAATCCATGTGGAACAAAATGACACTAGTCTTGACCATTTTCAGGATACCAATCCCTCCAACCCACAAAACATCAAGAATATTTCCCCCCAAGCAATGCTCTGCCAATTCTCTATCAGAGCCATCCCTAATACATGAAATAAAACTAGAAACAAAAGGCATGCAAGGATAATAACACCACCCATATAAAAAACAAGTCCAAGTACTAAAAAACCCAAGAAAAATTCCAACAAAGCTTATGCTTGGACTCAGCACCAATCGACCCCACTATCCAGGACAGGCTAAAAATAATAGCCTATAGAAATAGTCTTGAACATTGAAAGAAAATGTAAATTAACTCGCAACATTGAAGATAGTTCATGATGGTTGGTTTGTAGTCAATGCACCATTACCTCAGTGCACCACCACCTCTACACACCATTGCTTGAGGAAGATGTCATTGTTCAGCCAGCCAACCATAATGAAGATATATTATCCATTTAAAATTTGTATTTAATAATTTATTCCGACACTAAGCCCAACCTTCACTGAAATGGTTATTTTCCACTGCATGGAGAGAGTGATTTCCCCGCCTTGTATGTCCCATAGGGACATAATAATATTCACTGCATATGATACCGTTTTAGAGCATGTTTAGGTTGATCTTTGTATTAGCCAATGCAATTTTCATTATATCTTATTCGAGTGATTAGTTGTGATAGCTCATGTACAATACAATAATGTGTGGGAACAATGAATATTGAGGGTAGAAAATTGAGGCTCAAAGGTCCCCCATTTTATTGATCGATTCAAAAGAGGAAATCCACACTACACTAGGTGACATTAGAAAATAAATTTCCCAACTTGTATTTTGGTTTCAATGCCATCACTATCTTGTATTTCTATAATGATTTTGGAATATTTGTCCATTAGAAAAATCAAGTTTTCTTTTGGATATCACTCATTACTCATTATTAGAGTGTTTTATTTTTTTCAAAGATGAAGGTCATGGGGACCAAAAATTAGGTTATTGTGATATTCTTGTCATATAGTTTTCCCTTTTCAACAATTCTGTTTCATACAATAATTTAGTACCAACACCTTCTTCATTATCTTGGATGATATTGGCCTCGAGGGTTAGCTCAATTGTTCTAGAGCTATATGTCAGTTTCCATGCTTGTTGTTGGTCACAAGTTCAACTCTCTTGATTCCCTGAGGGTGAGGCCCCATAATCAAGGCTGACGGTTTAGCCTTTTTACCATCCACGAAATGTGGGGAAGTACTCAACGGGTTTCCTGTGCTTTCTTCCATGCGGAAAAAAAATATGATAGTGATGTGAATGGAGCTCACAACATCCCTAAGGCTCACATGCAGTACATAAAATTATTTGTAACTGGAATATAATGAGATTGTCCCAATTCATTAAAGGATCGTCATTCTTGTCATTTGTATGTCATTGTTGTATGTATTGCCATACACAATGGACCCTAGAAACTATGATTTAAAGACAATCAGGTCCACCGTGAAGCCATTATTTGGATTAATAAAGTAAGGATATTGAGACCTGTGAGGACGAGGACCAAGGTTTCCATGACATGAAAAGGGTCAATTCCGAGACTTGATGTGTATTTAACTGAGTACATTTCTCTTTTAATTGCAGCAAAAACAAAGAAAGTATTACAAATGAATCTTTAATGCAAATGGGTTATGTGGAAATGTTCGCAAGGCCTAATAAAATAAATGTTTGATGCAATCGAATTCATGGTAATTTTAAGTTATTATTATTATTATTATTATGGTTTTCAAAGGAATGTCACTTCTAGGGAGGGGTATTTAGTGATATCAATATTTTTAACCAATCACAAAATACTTATTCAAATTTTTAAAAATTTGAAAAAAGTTTTTGAACTTAAAAAAATTCACTTTAATAAAAAATTGTTATAAAAATTTGGGGAATTTTTTAATTAAATTGGGTCAACTCTATTTAACCGACCTAATTAATCACTATATTCCCAGATTTTGCAAGGACTAATAAGTACAATCTTATGTAATTTATTTGTTTTAAAAGAGTTTTTGGTACTTTGTTTTCCATAGATGGCTGACATTATCACTAATCCAACTAGAAAGCTTCATAGTACATGTGTTTATTCAAAATATTATATAGGAAAATGAAGAGAATTAAGTTCAATTCTTTTAATTAACTAGAATTTAGGTAGTATTATCTAAGAGGTTAAAAAAAAATGAAACGGAACTATATATTCATTCAAAACAGAAATTTCAACAAAAACTAAACATATATTAGAATATATATCCAGAATCCTACAAGTCTAGTCTTAACTAAAAAGGAGTTCCATGTTGGCCTACTTTTGATGTGTTTTCACCCATCAAATATACACCCAAAAAAAAATTCTTCAAATTTGGAAAGTTCTAAATAATCTCAATTTTTTATTGTAAAGATCCAACAAGTTTCCAATCAGCTTCAGTTCTCCCATTCTTCATCATGAAAAGCTAGCAGAGATGGTTTCTCTTTGAAACAAAAGAGAAGAAATTAAAATATACTAAAATAATGAAATTGATTGTGTCTATTTTCTCACTAAGTATCCCTATCTCTCAACTCCTTTCAACACATTACGGAGTCTAAAATAGAGCTAATATGTCCAAGATATGTCATTTTTCTCCCATATATTGTTGCCCCATACTTAGCCATTTTTCCATTTTCCTTATTCTCCACTCTCCACACTTTATACTTAGCCAATTTTCCTTCTTTCCAATATACTCTCTTTCCTCATTACTCTCCATACTTAGACATTTTTCCAATCCTCCACACCATTTCCATACTTAACCATTTCCACATTTAACCATTGTCATACTTAACCATTTCCATTTCCATATTCATGTTCATATTTTGTATTTCATTTTCCATTTTCCATTTACCATTTTACTTTTCCTATTTCCTTTTTCCATCTCCTTTTTCCATTTTCCATTTTTTCAGATTTCCATTTTCCTATTTCAATTTTACTTTTTCCATTTTCTATATTTCATATTTCATTTCCATTTCCTTACTTTCACGTAACCCTACAACTTACCTCCCCAACACTTAGTTAGTTTTCATGACTTACCACGTTTCACTCTTTCTACACTTAGTCATCTGTATGCCTTATTTTCCAAACCTGCAATTCTATTGATTTTTCTATAAGAGATAATATGAGATGATATATGATCGATACATTATTACAATGATGAGTGTTCCATATATAGAGAACATATGGTGATTATCCATGAAAGGATGCATCCCTTCGATAATCAATAACTATTTATTATTATCATTTACTTATTATATATATTATTTAATAATTAATTATTATATTATTAATTATTAATATAGGAGAATGTCTTCTTGATGTTGTCCAAACATCAACAAATTCCCCATGTCTTGTTACCCAAATTTCACTCTTCATAACTTAGTCATTTTACTGGGTTTTACACTCTATTTTTACTAAGTCCTATACTTAGTAGAATGTTTAATGCATTGCGGGAGTCACGTTGTAGGATTCCAACATGTTCTGACCCCAAAAGTGTTCATGTCTTGTGTCTCGCATCTGTATCCTTTCCTCATACTTAGTCTTTTTACCGAGTTTTATCTTCTCACCTACCACCTTCACGTTGTGGGAGACCAACATGTTCCAGACCTGCAAAGTCCCCATGTCTTGTGTCTTCCTTTACCTCCACATTCTTGTAACTCCTCAAACACTTCATTTAATTTTTTAATATTATTTCTTATCCTAAGTTTCTTCCCCTTTTTTGTGGACCTACCCTCGAACGACACATGGACGGACAAAGATGCCTAGAAAGTGGCATGGCAGGTGACTGGGTGGTCATTGGGCAGTGACTGGGCACCTAAAATATTGTCAAATGATTTTTTCTAAGGCACGAGAGCTACACTAAGGATTTCGTAAGTTATTTTATTTCACACATGAATGATAAAGGAGGAATATTCATTATAAACACTAATTCTTCACCCCCCATAATGCATGTGGGATTAACAAAGAAAATATCAAATCAAGGGACAATATTTTCCCACGAACCAAATCGATGGTGGTTGAGTCTCCATTTTTTGGAGCTCATAACTATTGGTCCAGAAGTCCATTTTGGGAAAACCATACCTCATTGCAAATATTATTGGACAAGGAATACAATGGGATAGGTTTCAATGGTTGAATTAGACCATAATATTTCTAGAAATTAAAATAACAGTCATCTCTATTTTCATGGATTCCTGGGAAAACTATTTGGAACCTCGACTTCTTGAGGTTGTAAGTTGAGATCCAAACCTCCAAATTTCACTCAAGATGGATCATGGGAAAGAAACAATAATGAATATTATTTATAGAATAATTTTCATGGCTTAGAAGTCACTTATCATTCTCAAAAAATTAAAATATTGTCATTGTTTTTCAGGCAATCAACTTCAAATTTTGGAAATAAAATTTCATTAAATAACTTTTATAAAAGAGTGAAGTGGGTCCCACTTGGAGACATGAATTTCAATGACCTAATTCATTAATAAGAATTTAATCAAGCATTGATTTAAAAGTATCTACTCTTTATTCCAAAAATAAGAAGCACGTGGGAAACTTCCAAAAGAACATAAAACTCTAACTACTAGGGAAACACATTTCAAAGAAGCATGGGGAGCAGATTTAAGAGGAGAATAGCACCATCAAAGAAGGATTTATATCATTAGAATGACATTTTACATCCTTTCGTACGTAGCCAATTTTTTTATCTGTAAATACAGATATCCATTTTCTCGCTTCTTCTTCAGCTACATGATTTCTCTCAAAGATTTGTGTTTGTATATCTGAGATTGAGCATAAGGTCGAGTTTGAGTGTTTTTATTTTATTCTTCCAAGCATTTTCCTAAAATATAAATAGGAGTATTTTACAACTTTATATATGATTGATAATGTAAACCATTGTTGTCTAATAGATTCATGGAGGTTTGGTTCTTGCATTTGGCATGCTTTATTTCTGAGCATTAGTCAATTCGTTTAGTGAAATGTTTTGTAATGCGACATATCATTTGTGTATTGAAATCCCTAGAGAACTATTTCAGAGCATAAATTTAATGATTTCTCAAACTTTAAGATTTCTGAATATGAGATTTTTGAAGTGTGGTCATCATATTCATTTTAATTTTAAATGCAATACTCATTTAAATTTCTCGGAAGTGATAAACCCCATTTCACTCTTTTTCTTGTGAGAAAATATGGTTGTATATTATACTTACATGTGTTTCAGAGGGGTGTTATAATGAAGTTGAGCATTTGGTTATCAAGAACCATTTTATATAAAAACTAAAGCAATAAAGGATTTGTGGATTGTTGTTTAACATGCTCCCATTTGACAGTCTAGTCCAAGAACATCAGCCACATCTTTTAAACAAATAGAGGAGTACCACCTCTTTAAAAACGCAAGGGGATTGTATATTCATGATGCTATCTTAAAGACCGCAAAAAAATTCTTTTAGATCAACATTTTTGGCGACTCCACTGGGGACGATTCACTTTCAAGGTATTTGAGGCTTTGTTTCAGATTTTATTGAGGTACTAGAGTCTCCATGGTTCAAATTTTTAAAAAGGAGATTCAAGAAGATTGCTACTTGTTCTAGATGCATGGGTGTTATAAAAGGATTATTCATAGATATTTGAATGACCTCAACGATAATGTTCCTATATCTTTGGGAACAATTCAAATTTCAGAATCTTTGAAGAGCCAAAAACCATCAAATATTTGGGAGGATGAATTCTCAGGAGACTCCATTGAAAGAATTCTTGAATACCCTAACAACTCCATTAGAAACATTCCAAAATATCAATAAAATCCTCATGGAGACTCTACCAATAATGTATTTCATGTATTGATGTTCCTTTTCCTTCTCCAACAAGCCTATTAATGGATTTTCAATATGTAGAAAAAAGGAGAGGTACCCAAAGAAGGAAGCGGATGCATAGAAGTCCTTTAAATTTGCAAGAAGTCGATTATCAAATGCCAAACATTTCTATTGAGAATTTTCCCACATTATTTGGGAATACTTCAAAAAATGCAGAGTATGGTTTGTTTAAATTCAAAAGTACATGTGATGTTTTCAATATCTCTGAAGATAATATTAAATGTTGATTATTTTCACAAACTCTGCATGGGAATGCTCATGAATAGATCTTTTCATTGTTACCTGGGACCATTACTAGTTGGGATGTGTTGGAAACTTCATTTGTTGAAAAGTACATCCCAAGAGTGCACTCATATGCCCTTTCTGGTGTTTTCAATGTTGTTTCCCACCCACCCTCTCCAATACAAGTGCAAGACAATGAAGTGAGTGGTTTGGAAGAAAAATCTAATCAAAGATTGGAATTTTTTTTGAATCAAGTCATGTTGTTGAAACTAAAAATGAGAATTCCAATTTTCAAGTACAAGATTTCGGCTTCACATATACTCCATATGAGGATCTTTCAGACAATAAGCTTGAGAATAGATTGAGGAGTCTCCACCAAATGCACAACAATATTTCAGCCAGCATGCTCATGTGGAAAATGTTGCAACATGTTTTCAATGGCTGCATATTGATGATGAAAAGTCACAAAAACATTGCCAACAAGAAGAATTGGTGGAAGAAATTAATCTTGAGAACAATGATGGGAAAGATTACCATTGTGTGAAGAAATAATTATTTCAGGACATTGTCAATGAATCAATAATCTTGGATGTGGTTGCGGATAAGAAGCAATATGAAAATATTTTCAAATGGGAAAAATTTCATCCAACAAAATACTGCAACACTCATGCGCAACCGAAAGTTGATTTTATTGAATCATGGTTCCAAAGAATTGTTAACCAAAAATGCAATCAAATTTTGGGCACATTCGACTCAGCTTTACTTCAGTACACTTTGGGCATGCTCTTAAATCCTTGATAGAATCCCTAATATGTTCCCCAATTTTGGATTTCATTCCACAGAGCAGTTGGATGCTTGAATGGCTCCATTCAAAATCTACTTAGACTTGAAAAGTGTCCCTTTCCTTCAAGTAGGTTAAGGTAGATAGATCTTGTTTGTACATAGTTTGTTTCTTCAGTTGTAGTTTTTCATAATAAATCAGTTGCTAGATGGAGATAATTTTTGAAGATGACTCCATAGCATAATGGAGAAGGAAGCTCGACTAGGATTTTGGATTCTCAACAACCCACAGGGGGTTAATATCCCACAGTTGGAGCCATATGTTGACGTGTTTTCACCCATCAAATAGAGACCCAAAAAAAATTCTTTGAACTTGGAAAGTTCTAAATAATCTTCAAATGATGATCATAAATATCCAACAAGTTTCCAATCAGCTTCAATTCTCTAGTTCTTCATCATGAAAAGATAACAGACATGGTTTCTCTTTGGAAAAAAAGAGAAGAAAACAAAAGATACTAAAAGAATGAAATTGATTATGTCTATCTTGTCACTAAATAGCCTTATGTCTCAGTTCTGTTCAACACTTTATGGAATCTAAATAGATCTTGTATGCTTGATATATGTCATTTTTCTCCCACATGTTGTTGCCCTGTACTTAGACATTTTTCCATTTTTCTTATTCTCCACTCTCAACACTTTATACTTAGCCATTTTTCCTTATTTCCACTCTACTCTCCTTCCTCACTACTCTCTATACTTAGACATTTTTTCAATACTTCACACCATTTCCATACCTAACCATTTCCACATTTAACCACTTCCATACTTAACCATTTCCATTTTCATATTCATGTTCATATTTCATATTTCATTTTCCATTTACCATCTACCATTTTACTTTTCCTATTTCCTTTTTCCATTTCTTTTTTCCATTTTCCATTTTTCGTATTTCCATTTTCTACATCTTATATTGTTGGAGATTTTCAACTTCGAGCAGTCACTCTCCACAAGAAAGTACAAGAAAACCCATCTAAACCATTACAGAAGCCCCAGGAAGAAGTTGAAGACCCAGAAATAAGAAGTCGTCCCCACAGGAAAATAATAATAAAATTGAAGACTCATAAATAATAAGTCGGCCCCAGACTGGCTCCCATATCAGTATAAATACAAGACTGTATCACTTCATTTTGATAGTCTAATAGCTCCTTCTGCAGTGCGCACAAGGCAGTTGCAGCTGCAGTTTTTAGTTATGTTGATATATCTTGGTTCTGGTTCTCTTGGAGATTGCACCACACTTGGAGAATCTCTTGCTTGGTTATTTTTGGGTCATCTTATTGAGGCGTTAGGTATTGGTGATGGTATCTGTTGTCGCAAGAGTTGATTCTAGGTTGTAATAGATCCAATCCTTAGCACATTTTGAAGAAATAATAATTGTTGATTGATCAGTTTTTTTCGGAGGCTTTTATAACTAGGTCTGAACGAGCCTTTCAATCATTACAAATAAGAAACAAAAAGGCATGTACTCGTATGCTAAATCCTTTAAATCATAAGCATGGATAGAAGGAGTGAGATAAACAAAAATAAAACATAAATCCAGGTATCTAACAAGGATAAATCTGACCTTCCTTTCAACAGAAGAAATGGCAATGATTTGAAATATCTAGACATGGGTCTTGTCTCACTCATAGCAAGATAGAGGAAACACTATGACCAAATAAAACTTGTAATTTAGGCAAAAAAATTAAGATGCAAGTATTGTTTTACTCATAGCAAAGCAGAGGAAAAGTTGCACTTAAAGGAATGCTTCTAATTAGCCACAACAGAAGTTTCATTGAATTGTAACCTCTACAAGATGAATAAATGAATGAGTGGAAGAAAGAAGATTAATGAAAAATCGAGAAACAGAAGACAGGAAAAAGACATGGTTTAACTCAACAAGGTCTCAGAATCTCTTTGGTTCTGCTAAATATTATTGAAAAGACTGCATTACAATCCTAAGCCAAAAGGCTCTTGGGTTGTTTCCCCTCCTACTTTACATTCAACCATTTCACATATATAAAAATGCTCTAAGAGACAATCTATAACAAATTATTTACAAATATAGAAAAATGAAAAATATCTACCATAAGATCTGGGACAAGCTGCAAGGTGTCTCGAGTAGCTAGAGTTGTTTTGTGGATTTGTTGGTAGATTTGTTCTGCTTCCAGGTGTTCAAAAAAATCTTAATGCCTAAGAATTTGGGGTTTGTTTTCATAGATGATCCATTGTAGATTTGTGCCTGGAAATACAGACATTAAGGATGCTTGTTTCTAAAAAATAGATCTGAGACACCTCTTCACATAAAAATATCCTCGAACTTATCCCATCGAGAACTGAATGTAGGATTTTATCATGATATCAAAACAAATCCCATGATTCACCGTCCTTATTGGAGATAGAGTCCACCTTGAACTTATCACTTCCACCTATTCTTATCCTCTGACTGTTTATTATGATGCCAAAAGTTTAGGATCTCTGCTACCACATCTTTTCTTTCGCATAATTGAGTTGGCCTTAGGTTGTCCGTCATAATGTCAACCACATGAGTGATAATAGAAGGATTTCAAGCCATGTTACACTTGTAATCAACAACTTTTATGAAATAAAAATACCTTCTCTGGTGGAAGATCGATCTCCAAATTTATACGAGAAAGAATGATACCATCTACTTCTTGCAAAATCTCATCAAAGTGTTTTAAATCCTCTATGGTCTCAATCTTGGAAAATATTTATGTCTGGTGAAGTTCCTCAAGCTTAGAAACATAAGAACGAGTTTGTCTAATGTCTTATGTATGGCGAGTATATGACAATGAAATGAAGTCAATGTTGTTCTTTACTCCCCATGTTGCAATTCCATGCTTGTCTACATCACTCAATGTAGGTAGATAAATGTGAACTTTCAAGGCATGCATTGTAAAAAAGGAGCGAGCAAGTGTATCTTTGTTTTTCACAAGACAAACCACATCTTGACCTTTCATTTCGACAACCTTAAGCCACACAAAAGTGATCTCACTTCCAGTGAAAAGGTATTGAGCAACGAATATCATGTCACCATGCTTCACCTCCTGGGAAAGTCCTGCATAGTTTATTGGCAAAACTTATGATGAGGCTTCTCTGCTAGAATATGGGGTCAAAGTCACAAAACCATTAGCCTCCAATTCAATAGGTGTCTCATTCTTATTGAAAACCTACAACTCCGGACCCATTGTATCCATCATGACAACACAAAGCTTCTTAGTGTTCTTCACAACATTTTTTATATTTTCAAGAGTTTTCAGTTATAGTTGCAATTGCAAGTTGTAGTTACAGTTGCAGTTAAAGTTGCTAGTTACAGTTTCCAGTTATAGTTGTAGTTTCAAGTCGCCGGTTGTAGTTTTCAGTTGTCAATTTTCAGTTGTGCAAACCTTGATATTATAAGACAAGTTGGATGGTGCTACAAATTTTAGAGGTATGCACTTATATATTTTTGCAAGTTATATCATTTAGCAGAGTATGAGGAGACCAAGAATAAACCACAAACCATTCACCAAATATTGAACACAAGAAATAGAGAAAACCCTTAAGGTAGGGTAACACCATATATTATTCCTTAAGGAAGGAATTCACTTTTCAAGCAATACTTGCTTGTTACAATGAAAATATTCTTTAGTATGTTTCATTACATTGCTTACACTTCTTTCTATTGCTCTCTCTATATCATAGGAACCTTCTAGAGAGCCTTCTCACATTTATTACATTTAACTACCATAGTGGGCCTTTATTAATATAGTGGACCTAGTCCACCTTACATTGAATGCCGACATTCTCATATATTAAATGACTTCCACTAATAATACATAAAAATATTCCCATTGGGTACCTCCCTAGGTATACTACATTACATCCCCCTTCACATGTTTCATCCTCGAAACATGAGAAGAAACCATACAATATGATCGGCTAAGCAATGTAGCCAACTGGTACCAAGGATGACCATCCATCCATCCCAATGGAAGTCGAACATGATATCCATTTGTTTCCTTGCCACCCTAATCTTGCTATGCATCATGTCTGGGTTTCCATGTGATTGTTTATGTAGCTTGAGCCCCTCTTGTAGTGTCGGTAGTCCTCCATGCACCTCTTGATCGATTTCCTGTCTAGTGCCTTATTGGTGCATAAATGTGTTGATGCACATGCCCTTTCCTTGATGATTGTTTTGTCTCTATATGATGTGGATGGAAATATACAACAACTGTAGGAATCTATTCTTTTGTCTTCAAATATTCAACACTTTGTGCCTTTGAGTCAATGACCTTCTTAGCTTCCTGATTATGTCCTTCATGTAGTTTTTCTTCATTTCCTTCTATAGACTCTGCCTCTGATTCAACTTCAGACTCGAAAATAACATATTTTCTAGCCTCCATGGGCCCATCTTTCTTACTAAGAGACACATCCTACAATGTGATTTTATTTTTCTTGTACCACAACTTCAAAAATTTCTTTTGCACATTAATATTAATGGTACCCACTGATTCTATCCAAGGATATTCCAAAACAATATCCACTTCATCCATATCCATAACATAAAAATCTGAATGCAACAAATATTTATCCATACTAACCTTCAAATCTTTAAAACTTTGAAAATTTTTACTCTCAACCTGTGTGCTTTGGATATTCTTGGCAGGAATTTGCAATCTATTAACCAACTGAGCATTGATAAAATTATGTTGGCAACTAGGGTTAATAGGAATAATGACATTTTCTTTGTGAATACAACCATGAAAATGTAATATAGATTTTTCACCTGAAAATAAACTCTTGGTGATGTCTTTATCCTTACTCTTTGTATGAGACCACTTATCTAAAAGTAGTTTTTCAAGTGCTTCCTCAGAAAGTGACATCCATTCAGAATGGTGAAATGATTTCCACCATATGAGAGCATCACCTTTGAAACCCCAGTCTACAAAATATTTCCAATGCCCTTTCGATAACAACTTGTAAGATTGTATAAATTATTCAATACTAGGGCCATCATCTCTTCCAGTAAAAAATATCATGCTTGGAATAAATCTTCAACAAAAACTAGGGTGTAGAAATAACTTACTGCAGAAAATCGCGATTTTTTCTGGAAAAGCTCTAAAAAACTGTTGAATTTAAAATGCTCATAACTTTGCTTCTTGGACTCCGTTTCGGCTGATTGTTTTTTTGAAATTGGGTATTTTTCTAAGAGGAATTCAAACATCCAATTTTTTTTTCCAAATTTAGCTCAAAAATATTCATATATGAACCTGAAGTGTGCCACCCTTTTTTTTCCCTAGAAAAAATCTGAAGAAAAAAAAAAAGAGCAAAAAATTCTCACCTTCTTTGGCCAAGGAAAGTGCTCTGATACCAATTGTTAAGTACCTATACCAGATCTGAAAATATATTTAAATAATACCAAGAATAAACCAAAAACCATTCACCAAATACTGAACACAAGAAATAGAGAAAACCCTTGAGGTAGGGTAACATCATATATTATTCCTTAAGGAAGGAATGCACTCCTCAAGCAATACTTGCTTGTTACAATGACAATGTTATTCACTATGTTTCATTATATTGCTTACACTTCTTTATATATATCTCTCTATCTCCTAGGAACCTTCTAGAGATCCTTCTCACATTTATTACATTTAACTACCATAGTGGGCCTTTATTAATATAGTGGACCTAGTCCACCTTACATTGAATTCCCACATTCTCATATATTAAAGGACTTCCACTAATAATACATAACCATATTCCCATTGAGTACCTCCCTAGGTACCCCATATTACCTCCATAGGTATACTACAGTTTTTGTAGGGGATGTACAAGGGACCTTGTCCAAGCAATGACCCAAAGGGATCATTGGATCCAGTGCATTTAGAGGAATAACGCACTCTCCCTAGCAATTAAGACTCTGAGTTTTCATATCAGGTTTCATATTTTTATATTGTTGCATCTTAAATAAATATTTTAACTGGGACATAAGTCTTTAGAGATCTATTACTACTAAGTATTTTTGTTATCAAATGTTTTGAATATTCTTAGTACAATGATCATTGTGTAAATGATCAATGTTTAGTACTAATGATGCACTTATTTACAAGATGAAATTGATCTCTTCTAGGAGATGTTCTTGGTTGTTGTCTTTGTCCCAGGTGGGTTACTATGGAGATCACAACACTAGAAAAGTGTTTTTCTTGTATTTTATTCTTGTTTTGTTCCTGGCACGTTACCACGGAGGAATGATTGGTAACAATACTAGAAAAGTCTTGTTCCTATTTCCCATTTTTTATTCTTATTCCTATTTCCTTATCATAAGAATATCATTCTTGTATGTTATTTTGTTATTGCACTTGTTCTAGGTAGGTCACAAGTGATAGCTCTGAGAGGGAGTTATAGTGACGGTTGTAGAAGGCAATAGATTAGATGGTGTCTAGTTTGAGACATGGAGCAGGCTATCCATACATGGAGTTGTATACATGAAAATATACATCCATATACCGAAGGAGAAGAAGAAAAAGTTATAACCTTCCAAAAAGAAGGATAATTTTGTGGGATATAGAGTGTTCCACATGGAGATTGATGAGGAGAAGAAGGTGGATTCACTATTGGTGAGGTAGATGACCCCACCTAGTACCAGTTCAGAGGAAGCTAGATTTCAAAGAGAGTCATCCCTCATGTTCCAGTGGGGAGGAGAAGCCCCTCGTAGGACATTTCATAGGAGATCAGACTTCAGATGAAGTAAATAGATGCAAAGGGAGCATATGGCTCCAGAGAATGTACAAACTTAGAGTGAGCCTGATCTCAGAGAGATTCAGTTGGATCAAGAGATATCCTTTCATTCAAAAGGAATTCCCCCTCAGATTCAGGTGGGAGAGAAACATCTTACAGGACTGACAACCAGGTTTCATGAGTTGAGGAGGCCAGACAAAAGATTTAGAGGAAAGAGGCTTTTAGGAGATATGATCTTACTACAGTGACAGAGGATGCATCCAGTGAAGAGGATTGGGTATGGATTTTTTCTCAGTCACAGAGGGAGAAACCAGTGAGGCAGACTGGACAACATATCTTACTCCAATGACAGAGGGAGTTGGCCTCAGAGTTCGAGATGGAGGATGTTGGTCGGATGTACTCTTGATATTAGAGGTGTGATGATATCAGATGATATCTTTCTCATTCAGGGGATACTAATGAGATTCAATATGATGGATTGCAAGTCCATGACTACACCTATGATGGAAAATTTGAAAAATTTGAGTGATTCTACTTCAGATTTAGATTTGGTGGATCCCACGATGTATAAGCAGTATATTGGATCCTCGACATAACTGGTTAATTCCAGGATAGATATTTTCTTTGCAGTGAGCACCCTGAGCCAGTATTTGGTTGAATCCAAGGCAATTCCAATGGGTGGAAGTGAAGCATGGTATAGTTGGATATGATTTGTCTCAGGTGATGAAGTGAGGATGCAGAGATATACAAATTATGATTGAGCAGGGAGTGTAGTAGATAGATTGAGCACCTTAGGGTGTTTCTTCAGCTTGGAATCAGTTACGATTTTTGGAATAAGCTAGAAGAAGGCTTCTGTAGCACTCAGTACACCAGAGATAGAGTATGTCACAGCCAGTGATGCAATTCATAAAGTGGTGCAACGTCAGAAGCTTCTTGCAGGAATTCATCTGAGACATGGTATAGAAGGAAAAAGTGAAGCTCTAGTACTTATCCACAGATGAGAAGATTACAGATATCCTCCCACAGTGGCCATGCTGACTTGGTTGAGGAGAGGGATACATCGGATTATCCATCTTGATTTGGCTAGTGATGAGCATTGATGTTTCAACATCGGGAATATGTTCTCTTGGATTGGTCATGCACGGGGCTATGTTAGTGCTGATATGACCAAGGGGAGAATGACTCATTCACTCATGGTGCTCTACTAGTGGTGAGTGGCCCAGGTATGTTGATGTTCTCCAAGTTCAGGAAGACATTATGCCTAGATTGGTCATGCATGGGGCTATGCTAGTGTTGATATGACCAAAGGAGAATGATTCACTCATCCACAAGGATTTTCTAGTGGTGAGTGGCCCAGATAAGAATCAAGCAGACGTTATCCCATATTGGTCATGCACGGGGATATGCTAGTACTGATATGACCAAGGGTAATTATTCATTCACTCACAGGGCTTTACTAGTGGTGAATAGCCTAGGTGTAGTCCTTCTCCTATCAAGGAGTGGATGGACTCGAGATTTTATCACATGTATATTCTGGGATGGATGCATGTGTGGAGATGGCACATCAATATGGCTCATGAAGACAACCTTTCTATGACAGAAGAAATCCAAGTATGGATAATGCCTCCCTCATTGAGAGGGAGTGTTGGAGATTTTCAACTTTGGGCAGTCATTCTCCACAATAAATTACAAGAAGACCCATCTACACCATTACAGAATCCCTAGGAAGAAGTTGAAGACCCAGAAATAAGAAGTAGGCCCCACAGGAAAAAAAATAATAAAATTGAAGACCCAGAAATAAGAAGTCAGCCCCAAACTGGCTCCCAGATCAATATAAATACACAACTGGCTCAATTCATTTTGACAGTCGGACAACTCCTTCTGCAATGCGCACAAGGAAGTTGCAGCTGCAGTTTTTGGCTATTTTTCTATATCTTGGTTCTAGTTGTCTTGGAGAGTGCACCACACTTGGAGAAGCTCTTGCTTGGTTATTTTTGGGTCATCTTATTGAGGCGCTAGGTCTTGGTGATGCTAGCCTCAGGGAGTATCTTCTTTGTATGGTATTTTGGCTATTGATCGTGATGTATTGGTAATATCTTGGATTGAATTCTTGTAGAGAAAGGTTGTTGGGTTTTCTCCCAAGTTTGGGTTTCCCAAGATAAACTCTTGTGTTCTTGTGTTGTGTTCTTTTGTCTATTTTGCATGGTTAATATTTATAGATCATTTTATTTCTACTACATTGTTATAGTTAATATTTCTAGTGTATAGTTATTCTATGATAATTGTTGTATGAAAGTGAATATTGTTATTAATCATAAGGCAATAACTATCAAGAGTTGAGAATCATATAAAACACCAACACATATTTCATTTTTGTTTCCTTACTTTAATGTAACCTTACTAATTACCTCTGCAACACTTAGTCATTTTTCATGACTTACCGTGTTTTACTCTTTCTACACTTATTCATTTTTATTCCTCGCATGAGTAGTGATGCAGGAGTCCAACATGTTCCAGACTCGCAATTCCCCATGTCTTGTGTCCCCAACATGTTCCAAACCCACAAGTCCCCATTTTTTGTGTCCCACATCCGCAATAGTGTGACCCTCAATTTGCACCCCTATCTTTCACATTACCCAAATTGCACTCTTCATGACTTAGTCATTTTATTGGGCTTTACACTCTATTTTTACTAAGTCCTATAATTAGTTGATTTTTGAATGCATTGTTGGAGTCACATTGTGGGATTCCAACATTTTATAGACCCACAAAGTCCTCATGTCCCACATCCACATCCTTTCCTCATACTTAGTCTTTTTACCAAGTTTTGTCTTCTCACCTACCTCCTTCATGTTGTGGGAGCCCAACATGTTCCAGACCCACAAAGTATGCATGGCTTGTCTCCCACATATGCAATCTCACATTCACTATATTTCACTCTTCATTCTCCTTTTTTCACCTCATACTTAGTCATTTTACCAAGCTTTATCTCCTCACCTACTTCCTTTACCTATGCATTCTCGTAACTCCTCAAACACTTCATTTAATTTTTTAATATTATTTATTATCTGAATTTTCTTCCTCCTTTTCATGGACGTACCCCCAAATAACACATAGACATACAAATATTATTAGATTCTGACATGGCAGGTGATTGGGTGGTGATTGGACATGACATGTCATGCATTCATAGGTTGACTGGGAAATGATTGGACAGTTACTAGGTGACCAAAATATTACCAAGGAATGATTTTTTCTAAGGCATGAGTGCTTTGGGAAAAATCCCCCTAGTTAGGGTCTAATGGCTAGGTAGAGAAATGACTCCTTAAAAGATATAAATTGACCTATTATTACCCAATTTCGCTAAACCCTAATGATTTCTTTTAAACAAGGGAAACAAGAAAAATATGAGGAATTACACCTTGTATCTTTTCATTTGTAGTAGATCCCCTTTATACCTTACTTGCTTCGAAGTTGCAGATATCCTCCCAACGTTGACCTAAAACAAAAAAGAAAGTAATATACAAGAGCATATATGAAATCATTATAAAGATAAGCATGCACCAATTCTCATGAAATAATGTTGGCCCTTGGTTACGGAAGTATGTGAAGATCAAGGAAGAAAATGGAGAATGTGAACTGTGCAGAAGACACAGTGACTGATACTGGGTCGAAGTAAGAAAAAAGAGCAGCAAAGGTGAAGCAAAGTCTGAGAAAGAAAATCATTGGATGAAGAGATCAAGGATGACAGATCATAAAGAAAGAAGGATCGTGGACAACTCAGAAAGTGGGGAAATCCACCATTGGATTCTTTGAAGCACCACGCGAGAAGGAAAGAAAGACAGGTTGGCAAAGCCCTGAAAATAAGGTTCAAGTTGACCTAGGGTTTTAGACACCTAGGTTTTTAGTATCTAGGGTTTTGGACACCTAGGTTTCGACCTAAGGATGTTGGTGAGTGATTGTACTGTATAAATAAGAACCTACATGAAGGGAGGAGGTTCAATCTAGTTGTTGTTGGTATGTTGTGAGAGATTATTGTTGTGTGAGAGAGAAGTGCTAAGTGGGAGAGCCTTTTGGTATTGTAATATCTTCAGTTGGGTCTGAAGGTCAACCCTACAGCTGGGTGCACAGGGAGGGGAGAGAAAGAGAGGAGAAGAGATAATATCTTCTAGCTAAGAGCGTAGACAAGAACTTTATACTTCATCTTAATATATTATAAAGAACAGTTCTGTGGATGTAGCCCTAGAGAGAGGGTGAACCATGCATGTCTTGTGTTATGTGTGATGGGTCTTCTATCTTTGCCATATTATATACTGTGAATGCATTACCATGTTAGATCTAATAAATAGATGGGCAAAGTAGATCTAATATGATAAGTGACATATGAATGTTGTGTTGTTATTGTATTAGATCCACTTGATATTCCCCTTGGTTGTAGACATATCTGTCCTGCAACCCCCCCATAACTGCTTCGGGTGAGACTGCATCTACATCGCAGGTGTTTATGAAAGGACCAGTAGTTAGGGGAGATTGTTGGTGAACTCTTGGAGCTGAATCCTGGGTCTGCCCCTGTGCCACCAAATGGTTCCATTGTCGGGACAAGACTCTTCTTGAGGGAATGTCAAGGTGGTTTCCATCAAAGACAGAGACTCAAAAGTGGATAGAGGATCAAGAAAAGGACTTTGCTAAAGCCCAGAACAAGAACCCTAATCTTAGTACAGAGGATTGGTTGGAGAAATATATCTTTACTGATGTACACAAGATTTTCTCTTGGGAAATCCATCAGGAGCTATATGAGTGGTTAGCTAGGTTAGCAGATACCCAGTTTGAGATCTAATCTAGACCTCCTATGGTTTGGACATCAGAGTTGATCAAGAAGGTCAAGAGAGTTGATAACATTGTATCATGAGCAGTAGATCACTGGTTTGATAGCACCATTGGAGGGTACATCACCGAGTTTGTTGTTGACAGAGTAGAGTCATTTAGCCAAGCCGAGAGATATTTCTTCAAGGGACCCAGAGGGAAATTTTTACAATTCCTAAAGTTGAAACTAAATATCCTATTACATGAAAAGAACATCTTGAAGATACAGTAGGTTGGTCAAATCTAGAAAAGATAATGTTCAAAAATTCAGACAACGACAGTGACACAGAAGCTGGACATATGCGCAGTGGAAAAGCGTTTAGAGAAGTTCACCTTGCGAACTTATTCAAGAAGAACTATGGGGATGAGGGTTTCTACAGTGGAGAAGAGGTAGATTTGATAGATGATGAGCATTCATAACCTATCAGGACAGAGGAAGGGAAAGCTAAAGAGCTTCGCCAAGAATGACCTGAAACTTCAGGAACTGCGCAGACTGTTGAAGTAAGTTCTGTTATCCCTCCTGTTGATTCAGTAGTATTAAGAAATCAGATTAATCCAAGCCACCAGAGCATCTACAGCACCATCACTAGTAGTCCACCACATACTCAGTCAGGAACCCTAGGAAGATCTATGGAAGATGAGATGAGGCTTCCCATATTTAGGGGAGATGGATCTGAAGATCCTGATCAGCACTGGTTCCTATGTGAAGCCATATGGAATATTAAAAATGTCACCAATGAAGCTGTCAAAAGAACCCAGTTTAATACCACTCTAATAGATTGTGCATTGAATTGGTACATGAAGCTTGTCCAAGGACTTGCATAACCTAAGCCACTGAATCAGATTAAGAATGCGTTGATTGCAGAGTTCAAGAAACCCAAGTCAGAGTCAAAATGTATTACAGATCTAAAAGAGATCAAGCAGAAGGTAGCTGAACTTGTTTGGGAAATCGATCAGAGATTCAAAACCTTAACAGGTCGATTGACTTTTCAGATCCCGGATGAGCAGAACAAAGAATGGTTCATCGTTGCTCTCTTACCACACATTAGATTTCCTCTGATGAAAAAGAATATTGCTTCGCAGTCTGAGGCACTGGAGATCGCCATGAAGCTAGAATCATCCCCTATGAGAGAATCCAACTTAGGTATGAGTCTGATCTTGAGTCAGATAACTAGTTTGTCTCTACAGGTTGAAGATATGAAGAAAGACAAGGGAAAAGATAAAAGAGAAGACATCTGGTGTGTCAGGTGTAGATCATAAGGCCATGACAAGGAACATTGTCCCCTATTCAATGAATACTTGGCTTCTAGAGCTCCGAGCCCTTTGAAGAAAGTCACCTAAACCTGGTGCGATGTATGCAGGAATAGACATCGCCCTGGTGAGTGATATTACATGAAAAAGTATGTTTAGACACCCACAAATTTGTATTGCACATTCTGTAAGTCCATGGGACATGATGATAGGGACTGTAGGGCTTACGATCTCATGCATGAAAGATTGACAGACATATACAAGATTCAAGGTGAAGTACAATAAGAAGGAAACACTACATAGTATAACTCCCTTGGGAGAGGAAACTTCAATCCTCATTGTGGATTCATAGGAAGAGGACGAGGAGGAGGAATGGGTCAAGTCCAAGGATAGATAATTTGTTATAAATACGCACAACCAAGACACCTTGCAAGGGATTGTCATAACCCTTGTACTACTTGCAGCTACTGTAGCTCATTTGAACATGTTATAGAATATTGTCATGTGCTGATAGCTAAGCTTCAGGAAAGATGAGGACCTCAGTAGAACCCGCAAGTGCAACTGATATATGATGAACCTCGCAGAGAAGACCCTAGAGTCGTTTTTATCACTAGAGGAGGCGTTGTTATAGGTGAAGATAGACTGATCCAAGGAAAGAATAGAGAACACTCGGGAATCAGAAAATCTACAGAGAAGACACAAATGTTTGATGCAAACAAAGAAAGACAAATTTTTGAGGAGGCAAAAAAATAATTCAGAGAAGACCAGGCTTCCTCCTCGAAGACAAGACCAGAAGTGAGAGAATATGGAATGCCTCTGGCATTTGATCAGTTTGCTTCACCAAAAGAAGGAAAAGAGGTAATAAATCTCATGGAATTTCTATATACTTGTATTAAGTTGATTCAGGATGAAAGCATTGTACAAGAACTACAAACTTTAATCAGAAAATATGATCTAGGAAAGATAGACCCCTTACTGAATAGGGAAGTACATCAAATCGGTAAGAAGAGAAGGAACAATAAGGAATTACATTTGAATGCTCAAATAGGAGAGTATGAGATAGATTATGTGGTCCTCGACTTAGGGTTAGAGATCAATGTCATGACGAAGAAAACCTGGGCACTGATGGGAAAACCGAAGTTGATCTATTCCCCTATCAGGCTCAGGATGGCCAATCAGTAGGTTGTCATCCCCTTTGGATGATTGGAGCATGTCCCTGTGGACATCAACGGAGTAAGAACGTTTGCATATTTTGAGGTAATTGAGATAGTTGATGATAGTCGTCCTTACCCTGCATTGTTAGGAATTGATTGGGCTTTCAATAATTCCACTGTGGTTGATTTGAAGAAGAGACGTATAACTTTTGAAAGAGATGGCCTTAGGGTCATTGCACCTCTAGATCCAGATGAAGTTCAACGATACACAAAACCTATCAGAGAAGAAGACCACGCATATGAATTGGAAAACACATACAAATTAACAGCTAGATAGCAGGATTAAATTAATCCTATAGCCAATAGGAACCTAAGTTGGCGAAGTGATAGCGCATGTTCATCAAACTCAGAAGTAACACTGGAGAAATGGAAGAATAAGATGTATGAATTATCTGCAAGAAGATGTGTTAGATTAATCAGAGAAGTTCATTGGATCGGCACAATAGTAAGTACCTTACCCACCTTTGATGGTCTAAATCCTTTAGAAACCTTCTTGTCGGACTTTGAAGAAAGTGTACCAATTCAAAAAAGATTGTTGGTGATGGATGAGTCCCTAAAAACAACCCCAACAAGATGGTGGGGGACACACAAAAACAACATTACAGAATGGGTACAATGTTGTACCCTGATGACAACGCGGTTCTCAACACATGTAGAAGGTTGCAAAGCTCGCTACATAGGTCGAAGTTGTCCAAAGGACCACATGCGGAGTTGTGAGGAAGCATGGAGCAACATTCCCCAAGAATAGTGGGTGCACAAATTCATGAACACACTAGACATGACACCTATTAACTTGTACCTTCAAGAAGAGATGCACCTCATCACTATAGATTGGAAAGGTA
The DNA here is from genome assembly GCA_009831015.1 of Picea engelmannii. Taxonomy (NCBI): domain Eukaryota; kingdom Viridiplantae; phylum Streptophyta; class Pinopsida; order Pinales; family Pinaceae; genus Picea; species Picea engelmannii. The sequence goes on along the minus strand of ML787476.1, from coordinate 366,413 downwards.
TGACTCAAAATTTTGTAACCACCTTCTTATTTGAAAGTCAATATCCTTTAGTAGATCAAGCATTATAGATTGTGAGACATAAATTATTCGAGGAGGCATATAGCCTTCCTTTGGAACAAGAAGAGGACGAATGGACTGCACCTCTCCAGAAATTGTAAGGCTATTACAACATCAATGCTGATGAAGACGATGATCCTAGGAAGGTGAACATCGCAGAAATAGAAGGCCATAGAGATGTGGAAGGACCAAGAGTTGAGCTACCATTCATTGGATAGTCGATCAAGATTAAGAAGGTCAATATTGGGATAGAGCAGTCACCAAAGTTTGCAAATGTTGGAGATTATTGGGATGTTGGTACCATTGACAAAATTACAGAGTCACTGCATGAATATCAGGACTTGTTTCCAACCAAGTTCACTGATATTAAGGGCATTAAAGGGCCTATGGGACAAATGAGGATTCCTTTAAATCTAGATGCAAGACCAGTCAAACAGAGACCTTACAAATTGAACCCTAAATATAAGGAGAAAGTGAAGATTGAGCCCAACAGAATGTTGGAAGCAGGGATTATAGAACCTGTCGAAGAGTCAGAATGGATTAGCCATAAGGTGGTGCAAGACAAGAAGACAGGAGAGATCAGGATATGTGTAGATCTCAGGAAGTTGAATGATTTTTTGTTTGCATGACCCCTTCTCTACACCATTCACTGACGAAGTGTTAGACAATGTGGGAGGCCAGGAAGTATATTCTTTTACAGATGGATTTTCAGGATACCATTAGATCTGGATTGCCAAGGAAGATCGCCATAAGACCACATTTGCAACAAAATGGGGATCCTAGCAATATACAGTGATGCCATTTGGATTGAAGAATGCCCCAACCATATTTTCCAGGGCGGTGGTCGAAGCATTCAAGGAGTTTTTGCATAAATTTCTAGAAGCATATTTTGATGATTGGATTGTTTTTAGTTTACTGAAGAATCATATTGAATGTCTAAGGCTAATGTTGGATAAATGCAGGCAGTGTCAAATTTCCTTAAACCTAAATAAATGCATCTTCTTTTCACCATTTGGAGTGTTTTTAGGTCATATTGTATGCAAGCAAGGGTTATTGGTAGATCCATCCAAAATTGCCATTATAGTTGATCTACCCCCTCCTACTTCATTTAAACAATTGCGCACTACATTGGGACACACAGGATACTATAGGAACGTCATTAAAGGATATGCTCAGATAATAGCACCTATGGAGAAACTGTTGAAGAAGGATTTTCAATTTAGTTAGACAGAAGAATGCCAACAGAGCTTCAACACACTGAAACAAAAAATGGTTACTGCGCCTATTCTAATTTTCCCAGATTGGACCAAGGAGTTTCATGTGCACGTCGATGCGTCTTCCATTGCTTTAGGAGCAGTGTTAGCACAACCGAGAGAAGGAGATATTGACCACCCGTTATCTTTTGCTAGTCGGAATTTATCAACTGTTGAGATTAATCACACCACCATTGAGAGAGAAGGGTTAGCCATGGTGTATGCATTACAGAAATTTCGCCACTACTTGTTGGGAGGACACTTGAAAATGTTTACTGATCACTTCACACTAAAATACCTAGTCAACAAGCCATTGTTGGGGGGAAGGATATGCAGATGGCTTCTTCTATTCCAGGAATATGACTTTGAGATCGTAGTTAAGCCAGGAAGAATGAAGAAAGGTCCTGACCACTTGTTAAGGTTGGAACATGGCGAAGAGTCGACCATTTTGGAGGATGCACTATCAGATGCACAATTACTAGCCATTAGAAAGGTTGATGACCACTTCGTAGATATAGTCCAGTTCCTATCAACAAGAATGGCACCTAGTGCGTATACAATTCCTCAGAAGAAACATCTAGTAGTGTGCGTTGTATAATTCTCACTTATAGCTGGACATCTATACAATATGGGACCTGATAAGATATTAAGAAGATGTGTTATGGAGGCAGAGCGACCATTGATCCTCGTAGAAGCTCATGAAGGCATCACAGGAGGACATTACGCAAGAAAAGCAACTGTGCAAAAAGTTCTTAGAGCTGGCCTTTGGTGGCCTACCTTACACAGAGATGTTAAAGAATATTCCAGAGCCTGGGACATATGCCAAAGAGTTGGGAAACCATCCAGAAGAGATGGAATTCCATTATCACCACAACTGATCCTACAAGCATTCGAGAAATGGGTCATTGACTTCATTGGACCTATAAACCCACCAGGAAAGTGCATAGGAGAAAGGTACATAATTACAGCAACAAAGTACTTGACCAGATGGGCTGAAGCAAGAGTAGTCAAGGATTGTAGTGAAACTACAGCTGCATGCTTCATATTTGATTACATCATAACCAGGTTTGGATGCCCAAAGATCCTTATGAGTGATCAAGGCACACATTTCATCAATAAGATAGTTGAAGCTCTGACTGAAGAATTTGTAGTTCACCATCAGAAGAGCACATTCTACCATCCACAAGCAAATGGGACAGTTGAAGCATTCAACAAGATTTTGTAGACAACACTAACCAAGATTTGCAGTGTGAACAGGGACGATTTGGATTTAAGAGTAGCAACAGTATTATGGGCCTATAGAACCACTTGCAAGAAGTTGACAATGCAAACACCTTTTAAGTTGGTATATGGTCTTGAATTTTTTGTTCCAATGGAATATTTGGTACCAAGCCTAAGAATTGTTGCCTTTACAGATATGGATGACCCTAGCGCTGTTCACGAGAGGCTTGCACAGTTGGTCGAATTGGAAGAAGACAGATTTTTTGCAGGATTTCATCAGCAAGTATAGAAGGAAAGAGAGAATGCCTATCATGACAGGCACATCAAGAAGAAGGAATTTAAACAAGGTGATCTAGTACTGATATATGACAGTAAGTTCAACAAACACCCTGGGAAGTTTAGAATGCATTGGCTAGGGCCATATGAGATCACCTATGTTACAGAAGGAGGAGCTTCATAATTGAAGACTCTGAATGGAGACTAGAAGGAAGGATTAGTGAATGGGAGCTGGTTGAAATTGTACTATGAAATCCAGTTGCCCCACAGCTATTAGTAAACGCAAGAGGAAAAGGGTCTAGGTACCAGGTGCAGTTGTAACTGGGTACCAGTCACATTAAAGACAGTATGCACAAGGAATGAGAGGAGGCATCGAACAAAAATCAGAGGTTGCACTACGCAGTCTGAAGTTGAAGTAAAACAAGAAGCTCAGATCTGAAGTGCCTTGGGACGAGTCACAGGTGAGTGTTGGGGGCCTGTTGGCCCTTGGTTATGGAATTACATCAAGATCAAGGAATAAAAGGGAGAATGTGAACTGCGCGGAAGACATAGTGACTGATACTGGGTCAAAGTAAGAAAAAAGAGAAGAAAAGGTGAAGCAAAGTCTGAGAAAGAAAGTCGGTGGACGAAGAGATCGAGGATGACAAATCAGAAAGAAAGAAGGATTGTGGACAACAAAGAAAGTGAAGAAAGCCACCATTGGATGATTTGGATCACCATGCAATAAGGAAAGAAAGACAGGTTGGTGAAGCCCTGAAAATACGGGTCAAGTTGAGCTAGGGTTTTAGACACCTAGGGTTTTGGTATCTAGGGTTTTGGACACCTAGGTTTTGACCTAAGGATGTTGGTGAGTGATTGTAATGTATAAATAAGAACCTACATGAAGGGAGGAGGTTCGATCTAGTTGTTGTTGGTATTTTGTGAGAGATTATTGTTGTGTGAGAGAGAAGTGCTAAGTGGGAGAGCCTTCTGGTATTGTAAGATCTTCAGCTGGGTGCAAAGGTCAACTCTGTAGCTGGGTGCACAGGGAGGGGAGATAAAGAGAGGAGAAGAGAGAAGATCTGCTAGCTAAGAGCGTAGACAAGAATTGTAGGCTTCATCTTAATATATTATAAAGAACAGTTCTGTGGACGTAGCCCTAGAGAGAGGGTGAACCATGTATATCTTGTGTTATGTGTGATGGGTCTTCTATCTTTTCCATTTGATATACTGTGAATGCACTACCATGTTAGATATGATAAATAGATGGGTAGAGTAGATCTAATATGATAAGTGACATATGAATGTTGTGTTGTTATTGTACTAGATCCACTTAATATTCCCCTTAGTTGTAGACATCTCTATCCTGCAACCCCCCCATAACTACTTTGGGTGATACTGCATCTGCTTCGCAGGTGTTGCTGAAAGGGCCAGTAGTTAGGGCTTGTTGGTGTGCTCTTGGAGATGATCCATGGGTCTGCCCCTGTGCCAACATATAAGTTATAAACATTCAAAATTATTCATCAGAACATAGATGCATGAATTGGGAAAGAAAATCTCTCTTTAATTGATAACATGTAAGGAAGATTACAACCAGAATCTTTGATGTCAACACCACTCAACGAACCTCTCCTGGGTTCCTCCAATAAGACTCCAAGTGCATTAATCCCACAATCACTAGAAAATCCTCACAATCAACATGTGAAACTAAGGGGTTTGATGGATTGCATAAAGAGGATGATATAATGAGAATGATAAGGATGGATACTTAGAATTGGATGCATAATCTCAAAGAGAAAGAAGGAGAAATTTGGGTAGATTTTCTTTGTTTCTTCATTCTATCTCTTCAAATGACCCCCCTAAAGCCTTTTTTGCATGAAAATCAGATGGTTATTCGGTTCTTATAAGGGATACAGGAAGTAAAAATGGTTGTGCAACCCATCATAGCCCATAAACCCCATCGGGAAGCACAAATTTTTATTTTTTTGCAACTTTTGTGAGTGTGCGTGGGATGCATATGTATCATCTCACGTATGTAAACATGTTTCATGTGTATTAGGGCATGTACACCTTGAAAAATGGATTTTTTAAGAAGGAAACTTAACAAAATTGATTTTCAAGTGTGAATATGGATGGGCCATGAGAAAAAAATGCATAGTGGTGGAATTTTGGACTATAACAATGAGAGATACACTAAGGATTCCATAAGTTCCTTTAGTTCACACATGAATGATAAGGGATGTATATTCATTATAAAAACTAATTATTCAGCCCCCACAATGCATGTGGGATTAAGAAAGGTAAAATCAAATCAAGGGACAAGATTTTCCCATGAACCAAATCAACGGTGGTTGAGTCTCCATCTTTCGGAGCTCATAACTCTTTATCTAGACGTCCATTTTGGGAAAAATATACCTCGTTGGAAAGGTAATTTGACAAGGAATAAAATAGGATAGGTTTCAATGTCTGAATTTGGCCATAATATTTCTAGAAATTAAAATAACAATCATCTCTCTTTGCATGGATTCCTGGGAAAGCTATTTGGAACCTCAACTTCCCGAGGCAATAAGTTGAGATCCAAACCTCCAAATTTCACTCAAGGTGGATCGTTAGAAATCTAGAATAATGAAGATTATTTATAGAATGGTTTACATGGCTGAAAATTCACTTATCTTGTTTATAAAATTAAAATACAACTAGCATTTTTTAGGAATTCATCTTGGAGGCACGAATTTCAATGCCCTAATACAATAATAAGTGTTTAATCAATAAAAATTATCTACTCTTTATTCAAAAAAGAAGAAGCACGTGGGAAACTTCCAAAAGAACATAAAACCCTAACTGCCAGGGAAAATCATTTCAAATAATCATTGGGAGTAGATTTAAAAGGACGAGAGCACCATAAAATAATGGGTTTGATCATCATAATAACATTTTATCTTTTTACTGTTGATAAGTTTCTTGGTTCATTTCCAAGTAAATGTTGTATTCAAGGATAAATCTGGTCATCAAGAACCATTTTATATAAAAACTAAAGAATTAAAGTATTTTTGGATTGTTTTTTATCATTCTCTCATTTGACAGTCCAATCCAAGAACATCAACCATATCTTTTAGAAAAATAGAGGAGTTCCACCTCTTTAAAAATACTGGGGGATTTTATCTTCGTGATGTTATCTTAAAGACCGTAAAATAGTGTTTTAGATCAACACCTACATATGGCTAATCTAACATGTTTTCCAAAAATACATGTGACTTGATAATACATACTAAGGATGATATAGATGGACACTTTCTTCTTCTTCTTTCCCCTCGTTAAATTGAGGGAATCTAGGGCCTTAAATTTCCATAGGATCACAAAGCTAGTGGATTGATTCATCTTCCTTCAAGACTGCTTGGAAAGAGTTTGTTGATCTATGATTTTTATAATCCATTGAAAGAGTTTCTGCGCACTAAGAAAGGAACAAACTACGAAGTATATTACATTATGACTCTAGAGGATCAATTCTCTTCTTCTGGAGTAGTTAAATACTCATAACATTGGTGTTATCGGTGGAGAAAGCCTATTCCAGTTTAGAATTTTTTGTAGATATTACCAACAAATCACTATTGTTAGCTTGAGTTATCTCTTCATGATGAAAAATAACTTGAAATATTCTCTATTATATTTATTGTCTGTATCTAAAGAAACCTCAAAACGAATAAAATCATATACCCAAGTGCAATACCAAAACCGACAAGGGAATCAGATGACAGGGTCTGCAAACCTAGGTTTACAGGTGAGAAAAGGTGGGTCAGGAAACCCCAGACCAACTAGAATTAACCCATCCATGAGGCACCCACAATTTTCAAAGTTTAACTTAATATCGATCCAAAAATTCTAAATATCATGAGCCTAAATATCACCTATAATATTACCATAAGGAAAAGGCGAAATATTCAAGACTTGCCTTACCGATTCTTTGAGTTTGAAATAGTAGGAGGAGGTTCCCAACATTGGAAAAGAGTATCTTCTCTATACCATGAGACAAACACCCTAAGTTTCCTCTAAACCATGCAGTTGTAGAACCAACACTTCCCTTTTCCATCCAACACTTGACATAGACGTCATTGGAACAAAAAGAGAGGGGAGTGAAGATGAAATACCTCCAACGCCACTAAAAAAAAAATAGAGATAATCCATGCATAGATACCACCTCTGATTCCACCACTTAAAACACCACTGAGACCCAAAAATAATAGAGCCATGAAACTTGCGCATAAACCACCAACGAGACCACCACCAAAAGAAAACAAGAATGGATCATTGAAACCAATGCAAAGTCCACCACCGAAACCACCTCTTAGACCCAACAAGAATAGAGCCAAAAGACCTACGAAATGTCCCTACAGAGAACACCAAGAATCCATAATCCCACATTGTCACATCCCAAACATTGATGGGCATTGAATACGTCAAAATCAGCCTGCAAATGTAAATTATTTGGAGGAACATAGCTCCTCCCTCCATCCTTCCCAAGGCATGAAATTTCTAATTGCATTAATTGGTTCATATTGGGAATATCATCCATTAATAGAAAATTGTTGTTAAATTTAGGGTACTAATATAAAGCTCAATTCCCCATTTTTTGAAATTATTCCTAGGATTATATCAACGAAAAACTTGGCCCAATGATCGACCTATGAGTTGTTGATACATTTTCCTTTCCTATATTCAAAACATGCATATTCCTTATGACCCCTTTATAACACTTAGTCATGCAGATGTGGGGGTTGATGCCTTGTCAAATATCCCAGTCACTTGCAACCCACATCTCGTGTATATTAAGTCCATGTGGATGCAGGGAAACCCCTTGTGAACATTGTGGTGGTATAGTCATCCCATGACCTGCATCCTTGCATCCTGCATACATCCCTACATCTTCCATCCTCATACTTAGAAAAAAAATTATTTCCCTAAGGCTCATGCAGGAAGGTGACACCCAACATTACTCTGGCACACATGTTCCTCCTACAACTCACATCCCCACATGGTACTCTTTATTCTCGTGCCATCAGTCCACGTAGCCCCATGCCACATTCCACGTATGACATGATTTGTGATTTCAAGGTAATTATAGCATATCCACTACACACCTCACATGGAAAAATCGATTGCTTTTAATTAATGTGGATTAATTCTCACACATTTCCCCTCAAGCCTTGTGTACGCAAATGGCAGTTACCATTTAATGAGTGACGTGCACCAAGTGTATGAGGGAGAAAATTATAATAGTAGATTGACCCCTAATTGATGATTATCAAGGCACCTATCGAACGGAAAATATGACTTATATGAGTAATCATCACACTTACCTAAGCACATTGAAAGTGGAAAATATGGAAAACAAGAAAAGGTGAGAACCTTTTTGTGGAGATACAATGAATTCATTGACTTGAGAAAGTAGGGAATTTCAATGGTATATTGCATATAAGTGGTGTTCTGAGATTTCTCCTAATGAAAAACTTGGAAACGAAGTCTAGACTTCGGGGATAGCTAAGTTGGTTCTATATCTGAAGTCTTTGATTTTAGAGAACTAGTAACATGGTGTGCTCAGAGATTTGATTCTAAGAACTTATTAATTAAGGTAAAGGTGAGTGGAAGAAATCCTATCCTTTTGACACACAATATGGTTAGAAGGATGATATGACTCCGAGAACCAAACAAGGTCCTCAATATTTATAAGTCATATGCCTTCTTGGACGCTCTGGGTGGTAGTACGAATCTACTCATTGATTTTTTGGTACAACCTCTAGCCAAACCCACGAGCCCTGGCGAGGTTAATATATGCACTTTATATCGGACGTATAAAGTGTTCACACGGATTTTTGCACAATTGGTTCTCCAAGACTCAACGGATTACATTCCCATGTATGTTTTATATGTGGTCTTGGAAATAACACATGATTTTACATCTATGCCCAATAGGAAGAGAAACCTATAAGGAGGCAATTCTCAAGACCGTGGAGGGTCTAGAAACTAAGGAAACAAACATGGAAGTTGATGAATTCAATGATGTGCCTACATGGGATGTGGTGAAAATAGAAGAAAGTAAGTTGATAACATAGGATCTAGTCTGAGAGGGGGAATTTTTTTTTGAAGAGTTTGTGACTCTTCACCATGCCAATTATGATAATAAATCCAATAAATTGCATATTGAAAGGGTCAATCTAAAGGATAAAAAGGTAACAAGGAAATGGTGTTTTGAAATTGAATTAAAGGGTCTGAGGTCCTTAGGGGTCCTCAAGTTTCATCAAGACACTGCCAAGGAATTATCCCACTCGATAACAGAGCATGAATTGGAGAAAGCTAGGTTGAAGAAATGGATAAGGGAACTCAAAGTTTCCCTTACCTCGAATCCATTATTTGTTGATCCCTTATCTATAATAGTCCCAGATGAGTTCCCTGAACAAATAACTAAATCAATTTCTAGGGCCATCGAGGCTACTAAGACGAAAACATCAACAAAAGGCTTGGGATAATCATGGAGGTTATGGGTATTTCCATAAAAGGAGGTGTCATGATGGAGAGAGTATGTTCACTTAAATAATTCTTGAAAAATGATTTGTAAACAAATGATAATTTTTATAAAAATATTGTAAGTACTTTTGTTGCAAGAATATCAAGTATGGATGAGATTACAATATGGAATAGGATATCCCATATAAAAATAGGTTAAAGAAAATACAAGCGGTTTGGCTTGGAATAATTGATACCCTTCGGCAATTGAGCACCACCTATGATGCTCTTGAAGAAAGGAGGAGTTCAATGTTTATGTGGGTAATGGATATCATCAAGGAGCTCAAAAGCCTACCCTTGATAACAGATTACATGCTAATTACAAGAGATCAAATGCAAGCTAATCTAGGTATACTAAGGGTTGCATGGGGAACAGAGTTCAATGACCTCATGAACTTTCTAGAGGATGATATCCAACATTGGTTAGTCAATTTCGTGAACAAGAATGAACACCAATCATTTGTGGCACAACAACAATGTGACACATTGAGGGATAATGAAGATGACTTATTCGGGCTCAAGGTGAAACAATATATAACCATAGCGTCACTACACAAATATATTCAAGAATGGTTCAAAGGTGCATTGGAAGTGATAGATAGCCCGCCTTGATCTTGAACATTCAAGAAATGGTTATGGAAATTCGGGCCGACAATGCTACTGCTTATTTAAAGAAAAAGAAACTGAAGAAAAAAGGAGGAGAGAGAGAACCAAACCCAACTTCCATTTTTGTGAGTATAAGAATTTTTTGAAGCATTCTCTTATGTTTTTTTCTTTCTCAGTCTATGAATCATCCATTCTTTCCATCTGAATGTTGTCATTTGTGTGCAAGACCAATTTTTTTACTACTTCCCTTTTGTCTTCCAGGTTACCTCTACTCAATATATGGTCCACGGGAGACCCATCCCAATCCATTAGGATGAACGCATTTCTTACTTATTGTTTAAGTATCATGAGTAATATGTAATGCTGAATTGGCAGACATTTTATTCGATATTGAACAGACAATTTGTAATATTTATTATTTAAACTCCACAAAGAGATATTCTGGAGCTTATGCATTTTGTGGTCTCAAAATTTTATGTGAGCATGAAATCTCAAGAATGAGTTTTCTATACATATTTATGATATGAATGTCGCAAAATCATTTAAAGCTCTCTAAGAAGGACCACCTTTGATACTCTATATTATGTTTGTATTGCTTTGAATTTGTTGTTTTATCTTGCTCTGATATGGGAATGGTTATGGTGGAATAAGAGTAATTTTTTCTTTATTTATTTTTTAAAAATTTTCTTTCAATATTTTCCTTGCCTATTCCATTTGTGGGAATTAATGTTTATAAATGAAAAATATAGATCTTTAGAAATATTGATGTAGTTTCTATTTTCGTGATAAACAAAGTACCACATGTTGGACAATTGGTTGTCATTGATGTTATTGGACATTTGGTTGTCATTGATGTCAACAAGTAGTGGTTTTCATTGATGTCAACATATGTGATGGGTGTATTTGGAGAAGTCTCAAAAGTGGTCCCCTTATGGTGTATCTCTAAGCATGGCCCTCACAGGAAGATGATTTGAAGAAATATACAAGAAACCCATAGGTGTGTTCATGAAGCCTGAAGTTTTTTTAGGAATAAGGACATGAAGGACAATATAAATGCAGGTAACACACTCATGGATGGATAGTTCTTGTCGTATCATTTCCAATGGTAGGTGGAACGTCACGTAGTTCCTAATGGTTGAGGAGTTGTGAGGTCATGAATTTGGAAGCCCCTAATTAGTTACAAGTCATTAATCAAAGGGTAAAGTGGTTGTAACAAAAAATTTCAAGAAGCCCTAAAGTTAAGGAAAGAGGTTACTTAGAAAAAGTATATATACACCTCAAGAATTCTCTCATAAGCACATTCACATACAAATTTATTGATTATTTATATTGTGAATAACTTTTGGTCTATTGATAAATATTAGGTTGAATCTGAGGTAGAAAGTCTTGGTTTGTGAAGGAAGGTCGAAGGTGAACGTCTCAAAGTTGTAGAAAAAGTGATAACCCTAGTTTTTGAGGTTATATGTGGATTATAGATCATTAGGGTACATGGTCCATAGTGGTGAAAAGCGTGGATATCCACGGGTAGTAGAGGAGCATGTCACGGATCTGTGAAAAGCTTGTGAAATTTTGTGAAGTGATGCTTGTATCAGGTTGTTGATGCTCGGGTTTGTATGTTTTTCTGTGATCTAAAGCACCGGGTCTATTACAAGTTCCGAGGTATGTTTATATGCATGATTTGATTGATACATATTGGTGATATGGTACATGATTGCGGCATGGTATGGTGATTTGGGCATATGTTAGAGACACATATTTGTGTTGTTAGTACATGGTTGAGGTCCTAGTCTGGATTTGGATCTGCCCTTCCTACAATTCCCATGGTTCCCTGAGCCCTTTCCTCTATCCTTTTGTCTTCCCCTATTCTCCATGTTTAACGCATTGCCTAATGTCTCACCTGAGATTTTTCGTCCTATTTCCTCACTAAGGATAACACCAACAATATTATCAAATTTTAGAGTGTTTGAACCAAATACGGAGTTAATTACAGCCATGACCAAGCCATTCTAGATTTATGGCAATGAGCACAATATTAGAAGAGCCCATACCTCATCATCAAAGTCCACTTTTACAGAACTTGATTTATTAGTAATCGTATTAAATTCATTTAAATGATCTGCAGCAAACCCACCTTCTAACATCTTCATATTAAATAATCGCTTCATTAAAAATACCTTATTGGATGCTAAGGGTTTTTCATATAGTTTATCCAATGCATCCATCAGCTCCTTCATTGTATTTTCTTTTGAAGTATTGAAAGCCACCGATGTTTCCAGGATCAATTGTGTTGTTCCTAGTGCCTTTCTGTCAAGATCCTCCCATTCTTCGTCCTTCATGACCACCGACTTCTTTGTTATTTCACCCAATGGTAGGAATAGATCCTTCTGATATAAATAATCTTCCATATGAATCTTCCATAACTAGTAGTTTCAAACGTTAAATTTATCGACCCTAAACTTTCCATCTTCCGCCATTTCTCCCACTCGAACCAAGAACCGTCTTTTCATGCGAGTTACTTTTCGCTCTGATACCAATTGTTAGAAAAATAGGATCGTGGAGAAATAAAATAAAATAAAATGTGGAAATAAAATACAGAATATACATAATACAATAGAGACACATATATATATGGTTCACCTAGTGTGGGATACGTCCACCAGAGAAATTTCCAAGTCCTTCCTTATTATTATCTAGCAAAATGAAGGGATACAACCTACAACACACATGTTGTAACTTTCTCTTCTTTCTCTCATAGTCTGCTCTCTCAGAATACAATATTCACAATAATACACAGTCGTAATAAAATTCCCTCATAAAAGAGGGTTTCCTTCTAGGGAAAAAACTCCTAAAAATAACTTCTACCGTCATATTTGCGACCTTATAATGAATGGTCCAGATTGACTACAAAATTACAATATTTTGCAAGGAAAATTTTCCCAATATTTTGGTTCGGGGGCGCTTCCCATGAATCCCCTGCCAGGGGGGGGGGGTACAAAAATTATTCCCCCCCCCCCC
>ML787476.1:317831-350821 GCA_009831015.1 Picea engelmannii | reverse complement strand
TCTTGAGTCTTAGAGTCCATGGAAATGTTAAATTATACATTTGTATTGACAGGAGGTGCCTTGGAAGAAGAACAAGAGTACTTTGATATAGAGAAACATTATCAAGAAAAATTGGTCTAAACCAGGTCACAATAAAATAAGTTCAAGGAAAAAAGTCATAATCCTCCTCAAATGGATAAAGCCAAAATTCTCAGAGACATCCCAACAGCTCCTCCCACATAGGGAATGATTACTCAATAAGAAATTCCTGGGACTAAAACTGACAGGGCTCCAAGAATGAGCCAAGTGGGAATCTCTTCACATATGGCCTATAACATTGTCGATGATCTAACCAAATTGTAAGTCACGCTATCATTCTTGGAGGTGGTGAAGATACCCTAACAAAAGGAGAACCTACTCAAGTTATTGGGAAGTGGAGATCAAGATGGCACAAGGATAGAGGTAGTTATCGTGAATCGTCGACAACATTGTAACCTTCTGTCTAGGACACTAGGGGGCAAGGTTCCCTCATTCTTCATTTCAATGGAAACTCACAATTATATATTACATAATTGTATGGTAGATAGCGGTGTCACAAAAAATATCATGTCACTTTCTATAATGGAAGTGATTGGTTTAGAATGCACTAAATATTATGAGGCTGGAGAAAGTATCTATGCAATTTATTTCAAAAAGGTTCATGCATATGGAGAAATTAAGGAGTTTTGTGTGTGGAAAAACTATGCACCTCATATTAAGACAACATTTACCATAATAGTAGTGGATTTGTCGGCAACTTATGGTGTTGTCCTTGGAAGTAAATGGTGTTTTTCCTTGGGAGGATTCATAATGAATGAAGGAAGTTGCATGATGTTTCCAAACAAAGAAGGAGGTATTACTAAGGTTCCCCTCGAGCAAAGGAATCTTGTTCATTTTGAGAAAAAGTATATTGACCCCTAATTTACGATTATCAGGGCACCTATCAGATGGAAAATTTGATTTATACATGTAATCCTCACACTTAACTAAGCACGTTGAAAGTGGAAAATATGGAAAACAAGAAAAGGTGAGAACCTTCATGTGGAGATACAATGAATTCATTGGCCCAAGAAAGCAAGGAATTTCAATTTTCTATTGTGTATAAGTGGTATTTTGAGCTTTCTCCTAATGAAATATTTGAAAACAAATTTTGAACTATAAGGACAACTAAGGATGGTTGTGCACCTAAATTGTTTTATTTTAGAGAACTGGTAGCATGGTGTGCCTGAAGATTTGATTCTAAGCACCAATTGATTGATGTAAAGGAGAGTGGAAGAAATTATATCCTTTTGAGGCCCAATACATTTAGAATGATGTTGTGAATCCCAGAACTAAACAAGGTCCTCAATATTTATTAGTTAAATGCCTTCATGGACACTCATAGTTATGGTTTGAATCTACTCATGGAGTTTTTGGTCCAACCTCTAGTCAAACCCATGAGCCCTGACGAGGTTAATATATGCACATTGTATCATCCATAGAAAGAGTTTGTGTGGATTTTTGCATGAATGTTCAACCAAGACTACATGACTTACATTCCCATGTATGTTTTATATGTTCTCCACTACTCGGTAGGAGTAGGGGTCATTTTCGATTGGGCCCAAATTATTTCAAATTATATCTCCCACCAATTGTTGAACTACATTCAGACGAAGAGGTTCTACATTACCTCTTACTTGGATATTGCTTTCATTTACTGTAATACATTCAAGATCATTCCCCCAAGGGTTAATGGATATTTTTATGAAGATCCTAATCAATTTTGGTAACCCACATTATGGAATCATAAGGCACCATTTAATTTTTACCAAATCCAAGATTCCTTTGTCAAGGAGTGTAGAAGTATTCTTACCAAAACTGAACTCTCTAGGGTGACAAGATCAACCATGGAATTTCTCAAGGGGAAAGGAGTACATGTATTGGGGGAACAATTTTCCTACATAAGGTTGTTTGGTTTTGAAGGGAAGCCCCTTCATATTCCTCATTTTGTCTGTGATAGGTTCCTTTTTTATGAGTTTTGTAGATAGTATAGGACATGGTCCATATTCTTTGACAAGAAGAGGAAATGACAATGTATTCCCATGTCCTTCAATATTTTTGATATCATTGTAAATATTTCATCAATACTAACTGATATCACAAGGCTCTTTGAAAAATTTAACATGAAATAATCTGAAGCTCATAGTGGTTTTGATCTTGAATTCATTTCCACCAACCATAAATCTATGTCTCTATTTTTAATCAGGTGGAATAAATTACATAATGAGGTGACGACAATGAGGATTCTCACATCAAAGTCAAGGTGATGGCCACCCCGAGAAAAACTATTCCCAAAAAGAAGAAAAAAACTTCCCACAATTATTCACATACAAGGGAAAGTTCAAATGTGGGTGCAGTAGAGGCCCCTCTCCCTGAGGAAAAAAAGTAGGAGAAGCATAGACAAAGGGGAAGATCCACAACCAATGTCGAAGGTGGGGTAGTTCATCACCCCCATAAGAGTTCCTCTTTGGGCCACAAGAACAAGGAAATTAATGATGTTGGAAGAGAGAGTTATGAAGGATGTGCGGGTGATGGAGATGGTGTGGATCCCCCTCATTATCAGCTGGAAATAACACATGTTGTTATGCATGTGCCCAATAGGAATAGAAACCTAGATGGAGGAAATTATCAAGACCCCGGAGGATCTAGAAACAAAGTAAATATACATGGAAGTCAACAAATTCAATGATGTGCTTGCATCGGCCATAGTTCAAATAGAAAAAAGTAAGTTGATAGTATAGAAATTGGCCCTAGAGGGGCCAATAGTTTTTTTATGAAGAGTATGAAGAGAGGGGCCAATAGTTTTTTATGAAGAGTATGATAACCAGTCTAAGAAATTACATATTGAAAGGGTCAACCTAAAGGATAAAAGGGTAATGAGGAAATAGAGTTATGAAATCGAAGTCAAGGGTCTAAGGACCTTAGGGTTCCTCAGGTTTCATCAGGCCACCAATGAAGCATTAACCCACTTGACATTAGATCGGGAATTGGAGAATTCTAGGTTAAAGAAATGGATAAGGGAGCTTGAAGTTTCCCTTACCCTGAAGCCGTTATTTTTTGAGCCATTATCTATAATATTCCCAGATGAGTTCCTTGAACAATTGACCAAATCAAGTTCTAAGGTCACTAGGGATACTACTATGTTGATGGGTGTTAGTAAATATGTCACCAAAAACATCAACAAAAGGCTCTGGATAATCATGGAAGCACTGGATATTTTAACAAAAGAAGGTTTCATGATAGGGAGAGTATGTTCACTTAAATAATTCTTGCAAAAGGATTTGAAAACTGATGAGCATTTTTATAAAAACATTGTCATTTCTTTCATTCCAAGGATATCAAGTATGGATGAGATTAAGAGATGGAAACATGATAACAAGATCTACCTTCTAAAAATAGATGCAACAAGAAAGATAATGTTGATGTTCTAGATGCAACTTAGAGTTTTCAGAGTCTGGTCCAAAAAAATGATGAGGATAGTTCCAGGGGAAGTGTTGGCCCTTGACCAAGTTTTGGAGAACTTGGGTCATGTTTGACCGATTTTGGGACTTCGACAGGCTGGTCGAAGATAGAGTGCCAGGTGAAGTGAAGATCGCGGTATCTCGCTCACTTTTTGTGGGATTTTTTGGTTTAGGGTTTATGTAATGGGTATGGGATGTCGGCCCATGGGTTTACCCATGTTCAGGCCCTTTTGTAATGTATAAATAGAAAATCTAGGTGATGTAAGTAAAGGGGGATCTAGTAGAATCGGCTTAGTGCGGAGCTAGAGGCTTTGTGCATACTGTGTGTTATGAACTTGCAGAGCTAAGTGCAAGTGATTGTAAGAATCCTGTGTCCAGATTATAAGAAGGCTTTCTGCTTAAACCTAGATAGGGGAAGGAGGATCTGGCGAGGTGCGTGTAGATCTCTTGTCCTATGCAGAGTGGGTTCATGTGGCTCTGTCCTTGTAGAATATTGAAAGAAGAAAATAAACAAGAGAAGAGTTGGTGGACGTAGCCCCACACTGGGGTGAACCACATATATCTTGTGTTGTGGTTGCTTTGTGCATTATAGTTGTTATGTTATTGATGTGATGTATGATTAGTGCAATGATATATGTTAGATGCATATGATATAATAGCTTAGTGCTTAGTAATTTGAATGAATTCTAGATTTGATCTATTTCTATGTGCTAAGTGTTGAGTGTATTAGATCTTGTTGAATATTGCGTTGTTCTGTAACAAGGATTTCAATCTGTGATGTAAATAAGGGTTAAATTCTAATGAATGTTAACTTGTAAGTGCTCTGCTAGTGTTGTAATCAAACATCTGTGTCCCAGATAGGTTGCAGATGTCTGAGTCCTACAACCTCCCCTGCCTCTACCTCGGGTGAGACTTCATCTGCTTTGCAGGTTTTGTTGAAAGGGTTGGTAGTTGGGGTTTTTTTGGTGCGTTGCCGAGTGTTGAACCCTAGGCTGCCCCTGTGCCAACAAATGGTTCCATTGCTGGGATGTGAAACTGTGATTGCTGGGAACTAAAGAAAATAAAGCTATGTGCGTAGATATGTTGCTTTGGTGCGTAGTATTCTATTTGACTGTGAAACTCTGTGCTAAGAAGGAATCAAATTTGAAGAAAAGAGGTAAGATCTTAAAGCTTTATGCTCTAAGAAAGGTAAGATAAATGAAAATTTTTGTTTCAAAAGAATGGATCCAGGTATGCTTGATAGATTTTGTCTTAGTCTGAAAACTAGGGCACAACTATAAGAAAGAATATTGGATATGAATAGATCTAATAAGAATTGTGAAAGATATGTTATTCCTATGCATAAAAAGAATGTTTGGACTAACAAATGGATGCAGGAGCCTAGAAAGAATCTTTTGTAGGTTAGTTACTGTGATCCCAGTGCACAGTACAGGAAAGGTTGGGGGTCATTTAAAAGAAAGATAGGATTAACTCTTTGCTATAGTTGCAAAAGACCGGGACATCTTGTTAAGGAATTCCCTGGTAGAGGTACTAGTTGTCTTTGTTGTAAATCTATGGACCATGAAGTTTTGGATTCCCCTATAATGATTTCTAAAGTTGAAAAGATGAACATGAGATAAGCAAACCATGAGGAAGGCCAAGAGACTAATAATATGCTCAAGAACCAGAAAGAATCAAAGGCTATATTATTGCAGATGAAAGAAACCCTAAATGATCACAGAGATACCATTTTATCAAAGATATTAAAAGAGAAAGAGTGCATAGAAACAAGAATAGGAGACTTCGACATAGATTGTGTTCTGGATGAGGAAACACAGGTGAATATCGTGATAGAAAGAACTTGGGAAATTTTTGGAAATCCTATTATGGTTCCTTTATTAGGAGGAATAGGATTATTTAGAGGAAAGCTAATAAACCTATGTGGAAGACTTAACCAGACATCTATGAGTTCTCATGGAGCTTCGACAGAAGAAGAATTTGAGATCATTAAGTTTGTTGAGAACAACACCCCATTTTCTATTTTGCTAGGAAAAACCTAGATTGAAAAAGATCAGATACGAAGGAAAGAAGAAGAGGAGGATCTAGAATGGAAAAAGCAAGTACTAAGGGATTTCATGGCTAGTATAATAGCGCACTTACTAGAAGAACAAGAGGACCAGTCGAAGCTACTATGAACCATAGATTTGGACATTGAAGTTCAAAGAACACAGGAAGACTTGAAATGCCTATCTGTACAAGAGAGTAGAGCACCTACCCCAGAAAGAGAAGAAGTATTACTGTCAAAACCCTTGAAATACCATCCATAGTGTGAAGTTACCATGCTAAGAGGAGATAAGAACAATAATGGAAAGAGGAAACCAGTGACTCAAATTTCAGGAAAGAAGGCCATAAAGCTCAGTAAGAAGAAAGTAAAGTTAGAAAAGTTACAGGAAGTTCTAGGGAGGACCTCACAGAAGGAATATTTGCAGAACTGTAACTTCGTTGGGATATCAGAACAATGTAAATTGACACTTCGCCATGAAAAAACAATATGACCGTTGGAGGCGTCCTAACCGTTAGAACGACACTCCAGAACAGTTGGAAACGCAGTTATTGACGAAATGTTCACCATTGAACCATTGAGACCGCACCATAATGGATGGAATTGCATTGAGTGAGGTGTTCCTGCCCATTGGAGGAGTCTGCTATGACGTTGTCTATTTATCCTGTTGAGCGTTGCACCGAGAACACTTTTTCCAATTGTGATTATCCGAGCCCACAAAGAACTAGTTGCTTTCGCGCAGTGATTATTGAGACCTCGCCATCCATGCTGTTACAGTGAGTGTTTGTTCACCAACCTAAGATATCAGATCTTGAGTGTGCATGTCAGACGAAATTAGCATAGTAGAAAAAGTCTTCGAAGAGATCCTAATAGAACTCATGGCCGAGAAGGTGATACCCGCAACCATCCAAGCCTCGTCGACGAGAGGAGTGCAAGCATCCACATCGATTGATCATGGATCTGGACCATCCCAATCTATGACAGAGAAATGAACGAAGCATCGTGATGACTTAGAAAATGCGAAGCTCATCCCATCTATCATGCCCGACTAAATCCCGCCTATGGCTGGTGTGGTTAGTCGTGACAACATCCCGAGGGACTTCGACTACATAGTCATCACTGTGTACCTCCCGAAGGGGATAAGTGCAATCAGACCACAGTTGGAGAGGATTCTAATGTTTAAGATCAGTGACTATAACTTAGGATACTGCAAGAACTATGACATGATCGCACCATACAAGTATTTGACCAAGACAAAGGGGAAGAAGTCAAAGATCATCCCCCAGTCATGAACTATAGACATCGCGAGGTCCACTATCCTGAACGTGATGAAGATACCACACTTTAGAATGAATCACGAGGTTAACGTGTGCGTTAAAATCCTGTTGTCTTGCTTCCATGGTGGTTATCTGTGGCTGGACAAATGCATCATCGTAGATCCAGAATTGATCCATCAGATCATCAGACTAATCATGCAAGGACCAGACCCACAAGAATTTTATCCAGGGAAGGCTGCAGATCCTACCCTGGTGCAGACAATCAAAGACACCTATGGTGATGTGGAAAAGAGGAAGCAGGGATATAAGGTAGCCTCCATCCAGAATGGCACAGTGTGCCTATCCTGCCAGTTGATTGTTGGTAAGCAAGTAAGGAAGAACAAACCCATGCAGGTTATGGGGTTTGTTGTTGACCTCATGGGAAAATGCATGGAAGGGTTATAAATGAAATAGGAAATATACCTCTTCAACTAGTTAGAGAAAGACTACCGCGAAGATCAGGATCAGGGCTACAAGTTCCACTTCAATTGGTCGTTGATCCTCATTGCCTTCATTGCTTGGGAGATGCCGGAAGGTGCGACCTTCTCTGAGATTGAGCCATCATAACCCTTAGCTGTGAATTTCACCACTTTGGTATTCGAGCGACATGGCTAAACAATGGAAGTCAAACATGGTGTTCTACACCTATTACCTGCAGTTGAAGAGGGATATTGAGTCTTCCCCTCGCATGACACCGAATAACCTACACAGGTTTAGACCATTTGTGAATTTCTGCGCAGATAGACATTTTATTTATATGAGGAGACAAACATAAAGAAGATCTCCAATCTTACTACAAGCTCACTGAGGAGGACATGGAAGAAATAACTAAGGAGTGGCCCGTAGATCTCCTTGTACCAGTCGACTAGGAAGAAATGTCTGACCCCAACCTAATCAGAAGTCCTCTGGTCACTCGCGAAGAGTATGATGCACCCAACAGTAGCAGAAGGAAGAAAAAGGAAGAGGTACATAAGCTGAACAATGCATCAGGAGAGACTGCTTCAGACTCACTTGGAGGGGGAGGTGATGACGAAGTAGACAAAGAAGAAGACAAAGGATAAGAAGACAAGCAGAAATAAGGTGGAGTAACACCTCATAGGGACCCTATTGACAAAGTTGAGACCTCCAAGAAAAGAATGGTTTCCCCCACAAAACCTACATCCCAGAACAAGTCCAAAGCTACTAAACCATAGATGCAGACTGTGCTCATGATGGATGACATATATTTGATCATCGTCGTTGTCTTAGATACCTCAGAAGATATCTTATAGTGCAATGAATCCAAACAAGAGACCATGTATGAAAGAATTGAAGTAGAGATGAAAGGGGTATAGCAATCCCTCCACTCCAGCTACACAACATCTACTGCGCCCCCTTCATCAAAAGGAACAGAGTTGGGAGATGAACCTGCCCAACTCCGTCGAATAGCAGATGCGACCAAAGATTGCCTTCGTCGTGTTCAGGAAGAAAAAGAGAAGGCCACAGAGGCCTTAAAGAAAGCAAAAGAGGAAGCCAGAGAACAATGTCGGGTTGCACAACAGGAAAAATATGACATCCAAGCCAAGTTTGCATAGGATAGAGCACAGATCTAGAAGGAGAAGGAACAATTACTCGCAGAGCAGATTGGAGTTAAAGAAGCAGTCATTAGAGCACTTCGCTATGTGATGGGTTTAGAACAGATGGAAGAAGACCCAGTAGAAAGACAAGTAGGGAAGATTTTTGAAGCCATTCAGCAGCTCCAATAGAGGATAGTTGAGCTAGAGTTACAAGCAGTGCCAAGCACTCTGAAGGAAGTGAGATACCAAAGAGAAGAACTACCTGAAGCGTAGTCCATAGAATCAAAGTATTATCCTTGGAATGCAAACAACTCATCATTCAAAGTGCACAGACCTACGACTGCCTTGCAGAGGACCCTGAGATCAGGACACTAGAGTCATATCTTTAGGAGGCCAAGAAGTCAGCAACAAGAGTGCAAGCGTAGTTGAAGATACTATCACCGGTCGAGAGGATGAAAAGATCCCATGTAATGATCCCCTCCGACCAACCCGAGGCCAACGTATGTCGCTCCGGAGAAACCACTCATTCTATGATGCCATTTGGTAGCATTCCCAAGCATCAAGTCGAGCCATGCTACTGTAGGGAACACTTTCATTCCCATACTGTGGAACATACGGTAGCATACCTAGTAGTCAACTAAGCAATGCCACCTAAATTTACTCTTTAGACTGCATGCAACTAAAACATATACATACAACACGCTCGCAGAAGATTTACATATAAACATAAACAAATGATTACTTTCTGTAACATACGACTTTTATTTTAAAATAACTGTAATTATTGATATGCAGCATTTACAGGAAATACCCATAAGCACATAAGCAATCATAGTCACATATATGATAAAATCGTAACATGGGCATGTAAATAACAAAACAACATATCCATATATCATGAAATTGGTACTTATCTTAGAAATATTGTCACCAAATGCTTACAGACCTTCCATGAACCTCCCAGCCATAGACTACACTGTTCATCACTCTCAACAGTGAATCACCCCCGAGCTGGGACTGAACTCCACCCAGGGTAAAGGGATTCCTAGCCAAGCTAAGGCTCATGGACAACAGGAAAGACTCTGTCTTAGGTGCTCACTCAACTAACAGCCTACAACCTCTCATTCCCCACATTCCTATCCCACCCAAGGAAGTGTGCCCCTTCTCTGCTCAACAGTCCCTCGATTGCCCCACTTCCCTTCCAGGACTTCAGCAACAGGCTGGACCAGAAGTCCCAGAGCATTGTAGATGTAGTTTAACACCTACAGAAATCAATCCCTAGAAATTATCTTGTCCATAGAACTGCTCATAGGCCTGACAACCTGCTTATTCAATCCTGCTCCAAGCTAACCAGGTACACCAACCAAAAGGATGGGGAAACAGGCTTCGGAAAGGTGAAATGGTTGTCTCAAGGATAATGGAATGTATGAGTGAAAATGTTCATGGAGTCATTGACTGGATAACTTAGTGTGTTTTTGGATTCACTGTGAACTCTTTGTCCCCAAAAATGATGGTCAGCCTGCTGGTTTCCCTTCCCCATTCATAAGGTATTCCTCTGAGAAAAAATCCTTTTGAGTTAAGTTTCCCCACGATATGAATGCATGTCCCCAACTTGACACTTTTCATATCGGAAGTTACTTTTGTCCACTTGTCCCCCACATTAGAACTTAGGATAAACTAATTATCCATACTTTATGTTTTAGGAAATATTAATATAATATTCCCTTGACTTTTGGCCCTCCCTTTCCCTAACTGGTGAAGTTCAATCCCCCATCTCTTTTATCGTGGTCGTTTTGCTCACAGTGATGTATTTTATATTAATCATGAGTCATGTACAAAGTAGGCGCTCTAGCCTTTAACATCTAGGCGCGTTGGCCTAATTCCAAGACATAAGCATTCCAGCTTATAATATTGGCTCACCAGCCTATAATGCATATTATATACACAAAGGTTCGATGACCTTAATATCGTGTGCACTTATTTATTGTGCATTGTATCCTCTATATTTAAGGTTGCACGCACCTTAGTTACTACGCGCGGTATTAAGAAATGTGCACATTACATCCCTTTACTGCGCAGTATATGCGCACACCATGCCATGAAAGGTGTATTACAAAAATGATGTCCAAACAGCTCACCAGCTTAAATATACTTGGATTATATTTACATTTGGGTTCGGCTGAGGGATATTACAATCCCCTCCCCTTATTTATGCATTGTGCTCAGTGCATCATGTACCCATATACAACAAAATTCTCAAAATTCTTCAAAAATATGTGGGTACTCTGCCCGCATTGCATCCTCATGCTCCCAAGTAGCGTCTTCAGGTCCATACCAGGTCCATTGGACCTTTACAAGCCCTATGGATTGATTCCGGAGTTGCTTGATTTTTCGATCCAAGATGCGCACCGGATGCACTTGAAAAGCACCTTCTTGCTCCACCTGAATAACACTCCAATAAATAACATGATTAGCATCGGGTATATATTTCTTTAGCAATGATACATGGAAGACATTATGAATAGACATAGATGCAGGCAATGCAATCATATAAGCAATTGAACCAATCCTCTCTAGGATTTCAAATGGTCCACAAAATCTGGTTGCTAACTTGGCACAACTTCCTAGCTTCAGGGAGCTCCTGTTAGCTTTCACTTTCAAGAAAACATGATCACCCACTTTGAATTCTCTGTGGATTCTATTTTTATTAGCATAACTTTTCTGTCTGTCTTGAGCAGCTTTCAAATTCTGCTTAATTTTTAACATTTGGTCCTATGTCTCCTTGAGAAATTATGGCCCGACCACTATTCTATCAGCTAGATTATCCCATCTTACTGCAGTATTGCACCTTCTGTCATTAAGTGCTTCAAATGGGATCATTTCCAATGATGCCTGATACCCATTATTATAAGAGAATTCTACAAAGTGTAGGTAGTCTTCCCATTTCGATGGTTTGTCCATCACATACATTCTCAACATATCTTCTATCACTCTATTCACCCTCTCTGTCTATCCATCAGTGTCAGGATGGTAAGATGTACTAAAGTTTATATTCATTCTAAATCCTTTGAACAATCCTTTCTAGAAATTCGAGGTGAATTTTGGGTCTCTATTAGACAAAATATTTTTAGGAATTCTATGCAATCGTACCACTTCATGAAAATATCAGCAACATCTACTTCTTTGTGAGTAGTTTTTAGTGGAATAAAATGGGCAGCTTTTGTAATCTTTTCCACCACTACCATAATCGAATCATGTAGATCGCCTGTTTTGGGAAATCCCGCAATAAAATACATTTTCACCACTTCCCACTTCCATTCAGGAATGGGCAAAGGTTGCATCAATCCTGCTGGGTGCCTATTCTCTATTTTAACTTTCTGGCATTCGATACACCTAGCGATATATTCTACAATTTATCTCTTCATACCTGGCCAAAAGTATTGGCTCTTGACCATTGCTACGGTTTTCTGATATCCAAGGTGCCCTGCATAAGGAGAATTATGCATCTCATGCAAAATTATACGTTTCAAGTCCTGGACATTTGGTACAAAAACTTTGTTCTTGTGCAGCAGTATTCCATCTACTCCCAACTTATAAATATCCGTCTTATGTGGTGTCTTACCTTGTTGTAGTTTTGCTATCAATTCTTTGCACTATAGATCTGTATTTGCAGCCTCCAGAATTTTTCTTTTAACATCAGTCTGATACATGTTGATGGTTGTACCATGAAGCTCATGCACCCTCCTGCTAAGTGCATCAGCCACTTTATTTTCTTTCCCTTTGATATGCTTTATATCAAATTTATATTCGCTTAGAAATTCTAACGATCTACTTTGTCTAGAATTTAGATTTGGCTGATCAAATAAATATTTCAAACCATTGTGGTCTATTCTTAACTCAAACCTTTTTCCCATGAGGTAGTGTCTCCATTTCCTCAGGGCATGCACTATGGCTACCAACTCCAAATCATAAGTGGCATAGTTTCTTTCATGCTCTTTCAACTTCCTTGATTCATAACATATCACGAATCCATTTTGACTGAGGACTCCACCCAGTCCTTCATTACATGCATCTATGCATACAATGAAATCTTCATTTGGGTCTGCAATACTTGGTATTGGAGCACTTGTCAGTAATTGTTTCAAATGTTGGAAACTCCTTTCACAGTCCGACGTCCACTGAAACTGCATACCCTTTCTTTGCAAGGAAGTGATTGGGTGTGCTATATTCAAGAATCCTCCAATGAATCTCATGTAGTAGCCTACAAGGCCCATCAAATATCTGACCTCTGTCACATTCTTTTGTGTTGACCATTCTCTAATGGCTTCTACCTTCTCAAAGTCCACTGCTATACCATCTTTTGAGACGATATGCCCCAAATAATGAATTTGTTTATGATAAAATGAGCACTTGCTCAATTTGGCATAGAACTAATGTTCCCTTAATACTTGCAACACCGTCCTCAAATGATGTTCATGCTCTTCCTCTGACTTGGAATATATAATAATTTCATCCAAAAAGACAATGACAAACTTGTCCAAATACTCTCGGAAAACACCATTCATTAAGCACATGAAAACAGCTGGTGCATTTGACAATCGAAATGGTTCCATTGTGAACTGATAATGACCATACCTTGTCCTGAAGGTGGTCTTGATAATATCTTCTTCTTTAATTCTTACCTGATGGTAACCTGATCTAAGATCTATCTTTGAAAATATCCTTGCATCATTTAATTGATCAAAGAGGTCATCAATCCTTGGTAGAGGATATTTGTTCTTAACAATCACTTTATTCAATTGTCTAAAGTCAATGCACAATCTTAACGTTCCATCTTTCTTTTTCACAAACAATACCAGGGCACCCCAAGGTGATACAATTGGGTGTATATACCCCTTCTTCAGAAGTTCTTCAAGTTGCATTTGCAACTCCTTCAATTCTAGTGTACTCATTCTGTAAGGAGTCTTTGATACTGGCGCTGCTCCGGGCATCAAATCTATAGAGAAATCAATGTCTCTCCTTGGAGGTAGTCCTGGTACTTCCTTGAATACATCTTCAAACTCTTTTAGGAATGCATAATCCTCCAAATTTGGCACCTTGTCTTCAGGTGTCTCCTCCATATGAGCTGCAAATATTTGACATCCTCTTCTATAACATTTCTTCAGCTACAATGCTGAAATTTCTCTAACAACTACTGCTCTGGGAATTCCCTGCACTTTCCTTTGGTTCCCTTCTTCATCTTATGACAATCCAATAGAGCATGATGTGGGTCCATCCAATCCATCCCAATTAAACAGTCATAGGAACCTAAGGGTAAGATGTTCAAATCTACCCTAGTATTTAGTCCATTCATGTCTATGAGGCAGGACTTAACCATCTCATTAACTTTTCTTTTGGCTCCTGTAGCCAGTTGCACCAACCAGAATTTCCCATGCTTGCTTATTGGCAATTGCAAACTTTCCATCATCTTAGGGTCTATATAACTATGGCTAGCTCCTTAATCAATTAAAATAGCAAGGTTTTGGTTGTTGATCATACCTTCCACTTCAATCATGTGGGACTGATACTCTGCTTGCTTTTGTCCAGGGTTGCATAAATCCTTGGCACATTTCTGCCCATGTCCTCTATTGTCTAAGATTGTTGTACATTATGAATAGCCTTACCTTTTTTGCCTCTGTGAGGACAATCTCTGAACCTATGGTCTCCTTCACAACCCCAACATTGCATAGGTGGTTGTCTTGGCCCTTGACTCCCTATGTCAATCACTCTAGTTTCCTTATGCATTTTCTGCCATTGTGGATTATTTATGAAGAATGGTGGCTTAGCTCCCTTCTTCCTCTGATCCAACTTTAATTTCTTATTGTCTTCCCAAGCCTTTTGGAAAGTTGGTCTTGCTTTCAGCTGGTCATATAAGCATTTATCTCTCCTTATGGTTTCTTCTAATGTTTTGGGATCATCATACTGTATTTTTTCACTAATGAATGATGGCAATCCACTTAAGTACCATTGAATCTTGACTGTCTCATCCTTAATGAAAGAGACATACTTCAACAGTTCCAGAAATCTTCTTTCATATTCATCTATGGTCATACTTCCAAGCTTGAGTTCAAAGAACTCTTTCATTTTCTTGTCATAGTATCGCTTGGTCAAGTACTTCTTCTCAAAATACTTCTTGAATTCTCTCAAAGTAACACTTTTCTCTACAATGTGTTGTACCTACACAAGTTGATACCACCACATGGAGGCATTTCCTTTGAGTTCATAGATAGAGATTCTACCTTCAGCATGAGAAGAATAATTATGCAATTGAAAATACTTCCTCATGCCTAGCAACCATGTTTCGGCATATTCATCCTTCTTGTGCTCACCATCAAATGTAGGAGGTTTGATTTTTTTCATTTCTCCTCGCAGCTCATCCACCCCAGATCTCTTATACCTTCTGACAGGGGATAGACTTGAGTTTTTGCCCGCTCTCTTATGGGAATGCCTATGTGGATGATGGTGATGTCTACTAGCACTTTTTACTTCTCCCTTCTCCTCTAAAGATTTGTGACTCTCAGATCTACTTGAGTCACTCTCCTTAACCAATTTCTTCTCTATTTTGTTCAAACCTTCCAATAGCTTCATGTTGAATTCATCCTGCTACTCTTTGGCTTTCATAAGCCTTTCATTATGAGCTTTATGGATTTGGACATCCTTCTGCAAATTCTTAATGGTCTCAGCCATATTCATATCTTCATTCCTTTCTTCTCCATGTTCGTTAGAGTTAGTTCCTTCCATGCCCAAATGGACATCCATCCCTCTGCTCTTCTCTGGATGACTGCAATTCCCCTGTGCCTCTTCCATTCCTATGGACTCTGCACTGGTCTGACCTGACCGAGTTGTTGTTAATTCTACAAAATGTTCAGCCATCGAAACTAATCAGACTAACCAATTAGTGATTCATGAGAATATGCACCATTTCGATTCAACATACACATCAACATTATCACTCCCGGTTTCTTGGTGTTATCACCATGACTATTCTAGATAAGACCCAAGTCTCGAGAACACTGACGCACAACGTCTTCCGAGATACACTTTGTGTAAGAAGGTTGTTTTGTTTAAACCACTTTCACCAAGACGCGGTATTACGTGTCTCAACATGTCAAATCCACCACTCGTGGAGCGGGTGACGGCTAGTCAGATCACCCTGCTTCACTCGTTTGGTACTTTGCATCCATGTGACATCAGCTGAAAAACACCACGTAACGAACTCAAAATCTAATCATTTGAAATGGATTGGCCGAGCATGGCAACCCAACGCTCTTTGTACATAATTTGTGTGCACTTCATAAATGGATTTCTATAAGTACCACTCCCCAAGTATGAAGATATTTGCGTATCCATAACCGTAGTAATCTTCAAGCTGTTTGACTTCCTACTCTATGTAAAGACACATTTCAGTATCCCCAACCCGAGATACATGGAAAAAGCTAAGTCGAGTGAGACTGGTTACTCGAGAAACATGCTAGGCTTTCCTGCGAATAAGGAGGAAAGGGTACTTGAACACCTTTTAGAAACTAAGTTACACACAAAGCCAGTTATAGAATCATGATTGGAAGTCAGGTTGAATCCCATTATAAAGGATTTAGTCATCAATAGGCCAGCCGCTAAGAAAAAAAGGAGTAAGCAGCATAAGAAGGAGGAATCTACGGTTAAAGCAGCCGAAAGTGTTGGAGAAAATCAACCGGTCTAGTTAGACTCCTCTTTAAAGGTGAAGATTGCTAAGTTGGAGTAAGTCTCCAACTAAGATAAGCATGTCTCAGGAAATTTTGAACAGCCGGTAGCAGAGGTAAAGAGTACAAGAGATGATAGGCCTATTCTTCAATGACCCTTTTTACAACAGGCTAACTGTTGTCGTCATCCTTTTGTAATTTTGTGATTAATATGATTATATAAATACAGAAACGGATTTTAGACTGTTTTATTACAATTTCTATCCGGTGATGTTATGACTCTTGTTTTCTTTTATAATAAGTTTTTCTTGTAATCTTATATTTTATTTTCATCTGTCTAAATCGGAAGAAATTAAAATACGGAATTATTTTTAATTAATGCTTCAATGCAGTTATGTGTTTATTTTTTTCTTTTATTATTATGCAATTTAAACTCAGACTCTTCACCTTCCAAGCGACTTCACGCGCATTAACTTTTCCTATTCATTTATATTATCGTGCATAGCAATATTATAAGGTAAATGCTTCTCTGCACACCTAAATCTACTGTGAATTTCTTCTTCGTCGTACCGACTACTTACATGCACTACTCTGGCATTTTGCACCAATATCCACTATGCACAGCTTTGATACTACGCATCGATACTCCACATGCATTTTCATCCTATGCATGCACCGTGTCAAGTTTAACATATTCCTTCACGCTCAAATATCCGCGCACACTACGGAATACACCATCGTAAAACAGCTTATACTCATACTTATGCGCGTACCAACAAAACTCCTCTGCGTTAAGCAATACTTGCACACCTCATGTGCACCTTACTATGTGTGTGCTTACCACACAAGGCTAATTTTAGCACATGCATCTACACATAATAATCTTCCGCATGGTGCCACAATTATCGTGCACACTGGAAAGCCACAGTTTCCCGTGTGGTGCCAAATTTACCACGTGCACTGACACGCCATGGTTTCCCGTGCGGTACCAAATTTACCACGCACATTGGCATGCCATAGTTTCCCACGCGGTGCCAAATTTACCACGCACACTAGTACGCCAACCTTTTCCAAGGACACTCTATGACTCTAATTTTGGTCACTTCGAAGTTACTTTTATGTGAATATTCACTTCAATTGTACAATTCTGGTCCATCCAAACGCAGTGTTGAACTGAGGCTCTGATACCGAACTGTAATGATCCCCGCCAACCAACCCGAGGTCGGGGTACATCACTCCAGAGAAACCACTCATGCTCTGACACATGAGTGGTTTCTTTATGTTTTAGGAAATATTAATATAATATTCCCTTGATTTTTGGCCCTCCCTTTCCCTAACTGGTGAAGTTCAGTCCCCCATCTCTTTTATCATGGTCGGTCTGCGTGCAGTGATGTATTTTATATTAATCATGAGTCATGTACAAAGTAGGTGATCTAGCCTTTAACATCTAGGCGCGCTGGCCTAATTCCAAGACATAAGCATTCTGGATTATAATACTAGCTCACCAACCTATAATGCATATTATATACACAAAGGTTCGTTGAACTTAATATCATGCGCACTTAGTTACTATGCATTGTATCCTCAATCTTTAAGGTTGTGCGCACCTTAGTTACTATGTGTGGTATTCAGAAATGTGCACATTACATCCCTTTATTGTGCAGTATATGTGCGCACCATGCCATGAAAGGTGTATTACAAAAATGATGTCCAAACAACTCACTAGCTTAAATATACTTGGATTATATTTACATTTGGGTTCGGCTGAGGGATATTACAGCCTAGGAATAGTGCACAATTCAGCAACAAGTCCATTCCATACAGAGTAAGGTCATGGAAGTGACTCAGCGACTTCAGCCAGTGCAGGATGCAGCTTGCACACTTTTTGAGGAGATTTAAGGACAAGGTACACAGCTAGAAAAAGTAATCACCTAAGTTAAACAGTGATTGGAAGGACCTGTCACCGAGAAGGTCATTCAGGAGTTCACCAAGTAGGAGGCTTTGTCTAAGCAGCAGGTCGAAGCAACTCGAGGAATTTGAGGTAGAGTTACCCAGATCAGAGTGACTTGCAACGAGTCACAGGTGAGTGTTGGGGGCCTGTTGGCCCTTGACCAAGTTTTGGAGAACTTGGGTCACGTTTGACCGATTTTGGGACTTCTACGGGTTGGTCGAGACATAGCACCAAGTGAAGTGGAGACTGCGGGACCTCACCCCCTTTTTGTCGGCTTTTTGGGTTTAGGGTTTATGTAATAGGTATGGGATGTTAGTCCATGGTTTTACCCATGTTTAGGACCTTTTGTAATGTATAAATAGAAAATCTAGGCGATGTAAGTAAGGGGGAATATATTAGAATCGGCTTAGTGCATAGCTAGAGGCTTTGTGCATACTGTGTGTTAATAACTTGCAGAGCTAAGTGCAAGTGATTGTAAGAAGCTTGTGTGCAAATTATAGGAAGGCTTTGTGCTTAAATCTAGCTCGGGGAAGGAGGATCTGGTGAGGTGCATGTAGATCTCATGTCCTATGTAGAGTGGGTTCCTATGGCTTTGTGCTTATAGAATATTGAAAGAAGACAATAAATAAGAGAAGAGTTGGTGGACGTAGCCCCACACTGGGGTGAACCACGTATATCAGGTGTTGTGGTTTCTTTGTGCATTATAGTTGTTATATTATTGATGTGATGTATGCTTAGTGAAATGATATATGTTAGATGCATCTGATATAATAGCTTAGTGCTTAGTAATGTGAATGAATGTTAGATCTGATATATTTCTATGTGCTAAGTGCTAGATGTATTAGATCTTGTCGAATATTGCTCTGCTTTGTAACTAGGATTTCAAACTACGATGTAAATAAGGGTTAAATGCTAATGAATTTTAACTGTTAAGTGCTTTGTTAGTATTGTAATCATAGATCTGTGTCCCAACTAGGTTGCAGACATCTGAGTCATGCAACGCCCCTGCCTCTACCTCAGGTGAGACTTCATCTGCTTCGCAGGTGTTGCTGAAAGGGCCGGTAGTTAGGATTTTTTTGGTGTGTCGTCGAGTGTTGAACCCTGAGTCTGCCCCTGTGCCAATAGGAAGTGAGCTATGGAGGATATTGTGATGTTGAACAATGAAATCAAGGTTGTAGCAATGAAAGTAGTGATTATATTGCAATAGTTATAGCAATGGTGTTGTTATGGATGTTGACATTTTGAGCATGTCACAAATAATCTTGATCTACACAAATATCGTGTCCATTTTTTCTCCTATCTATGTCAAGGATTTTTCAATGGAGAATGATGCATAGATTTGTTGTTGTGTGTTTCATAGTGAATAGTAGTGTCAAAAGATTCATTAGTTGTGATACTAGTCTAATAGTTTCTTGGTGTGTTTGCGTTGAGATGGATAACTTTCTTGGTGTGTCTGAAATGATAGTTTTCTTAGTATGTCTAAGCTAAATGGAGGATGTCATAGGGTCTTTGACACAAGAAGTAGGTTGACCCAATTATGGTGTGTCTAAGTTGCAAGGTTTAGTGTCTATGATGAATAAGAAAGTTAAACTTAACCAAAACATTTGGATCTGCACCCTTGTGTTTAGGCACATAAGTTGAACTAGTTATCCAATCTTGCTTTAGCATGAAGGCAGTTGGTGCACGTCCACATGGAATACTTGATTTAAGCCACTAAAGTGAGAACTTATTTCATTAATTGTTGTTTTTTCCCTGAAGGGGGAGGTTCTTCACCTATACAAGGAGTTGCTAACACTTGGAGGAGTGGGTCTTGTGTTGGATAATTTTTCTATGAGTGAACCATGTGTTACTTGTGGACTCTGGGTGATGTTATGGCACCAAAGACTTGTATATAAATTGTTTTGTGTAAAAATGTGATAAGACTCAAGGGATAGATGTTTGTAGAGAGTGGGTATATCTATTGCACTAATAAGCTCTTGGAATCATTGATGGAGTTTTTTGCACATTAAAAAAGAGTTGATCAAGAAGTTGAGTGAGTCACGTACTTGAAGGAAACAGATAGATAATTATGTATTATGGTGGATTTTTGTTCCTCTATATGGAATTCTACAAATTGGACATGATGTATGCAAGAAGTAAGTCTATGATCGAACCAAAAGACAAACTTTGTTGATGAATAACATCTTCAATATCTAGAGGAGTTAGTGTTGCAGAGAACTAAATTATGGTGAAGACCTAACCTGAGAGAGATTAAGACAAGTATTTATTAAGGGGGGGTGTTGGCATTTTTAACTCCTACTTGTCTTATGCAATATTATGTGATACTTATATTCATACAAGTTGGCTGTGGTTTATTATTGTAATGGTCATTGTGATGTAGAGTTTTTCAATAGTTTTCTTCTAAAATTTATGAGGTTGTTCAATCTCTAGTTTGATGCGATAGATTCTCTCCAACTAATTTATCTCCTAATTTAATTTGTGATTGATATGTTCTCTCAGTAAATTGTTAGTGTGCTAAATTATTGTGTTTATCTTAAAAAATCCTTCATATATTTATATGCGTACTATTACATTGTTGAACAAATCACTCAACATATTTTTTTGTTTTGGAAAATATTTCTACTTTATCATTTGTCATGTCTAACATAAACATGTTTAAAGACTATAACTTCTTTTAAATCTACATTATGACTAACCAAACATCCTAAATCTTCTCTTTTAAATCTAGGATTATTTGTTATATTTATGTTGTAATTTGAACATTTTTATTTCAAAATCACTATTCCATTATTTTGTAATGGAATTAAGTTAATGAAAAATGACTTTTGTCTCACCAAAAAAGGTTTTAGAAGCTTTGGCTTAGTTCATTTATTTTCACCAATTTAAGAAAATTATAAAGGTAAACTTAAATTGTTTTGATTTTCTAAATTTTTTAAAGATATTTTTAATGTTCATTATGTTTAGTATTTCATGGTCATTTATATAGTTAACAACATAAATCTATCTTAATCTTGGATTTATCTAATGTCGAGAGGGATCAAATCTTTCTAGGTGTAAACCTTTAATCTTTTCTCAAGTTTTGCATTTTAAAAAAGGTTTGCACTTTGAGAGATTTAATCTCTCTCGATGCTTGGTAGATCCAGGGTTAAGATGGATCTATGATAGCTTAATACATTAATATTAAAGTAATAAAAAATATCAATATCATAAAATATATTAAAATATATTAATATATTAATATATTTTTTAATATATTAAGACCTCCATATATTAAGTCGACTTTATTTTTTTAATTATTATTATTAATAATTGAGTCTACTTTATTTTAATTATAGTTATAACATAATGCTTAATTTTGCATCTCAACATCTCCCCCATACTGGACTCTAGAACGTCGATACAATATATTTTTTAATATATTATCACCTCCATATATTAAACCGACTTTATTATTAATATTATTATTATTATTATTGAGTCACACTTATTTTAATTATAATTATAACATAACGCTTAACTCTAAAACACTTCTCGATACAATAATTCACTTCTCATTACAATAATTCACTAGCAATAAAAATTTCTATTAACAAATAATTTTTTTGAAATTATATATATATATATATATATATATATATATATATATATATAACTTGAATCATATTATTTATGCTTAAAATCTAAAATTTAAATTTAACTACGAAACAAACGAACAAACTTTGCCACATTCATGTTTTTAATAATAAACTTATTTTATATGGATATTAAATATTTTAAAATCTAATCTCACTATAGAACAAACTAACTTTGCTACATTAAATCATTTTTAACACAAAAGTTCAAAAAAAATAAAATCGAGATTTAACTAAAACAAATTAACATTGCGCATTTAAACATTTTCAATACAAAAGTTCAATAAACTTGCTTTTTAAAAATATTTGAATATTTCAAAAGCTAATTTACTTTGTTTAACACACATACTATGTGTTATAATATAACACACATAGTATGTGTGTCTAACTATAGAACAAACTAACTTTGCTACATTAAATCATTTTTAACACAAAAGTTCAATTAAAAAATCGAGATTTAACTAAAACTAATTAACATTGCACATTTAAACATTTTCAATACAAAAGTTCAATAAGCTTGCTCTTTTTTAAATATTCGAATATTTCACAAGCTAATTTACTTTGTTAAACAAGAGATTAGCACATTGTAATGAGTTTTATGGGACAAACAAGTGAAGTTATTTTTTAGCTTTATGGGACAAACAAGTAGATCTAAACATCATTGCACTATCATCATAAACATCGTTGCACTATCATTGTAAACATCACTAATCCAAAGAAAGCCAACTTGGTAAGAACTTGTTTGAAATCCACTTATTTTAGCTTTTGTGGTGAAATTTATGAACAAGTTGACGGCATGGCTATGGGCTCTCCATTATCTCCTATGGTAGCCAATATATACATGGAATATTTGAAAGCAGAGTCATCAACACTACTCCTCTCAAACCAAAAAATGGAAGAGATGTGTTGATGAAATTAATGCAATCTGGCCTCATGGAGAAGATTAGTTAAAAATGTTTCTTAATCATATCAATAACCAGTTGGAATGCATAAAATTCACCATGGAAGTCGAAAAAGATGGAAAGTTACCTTTTCTGGAAGTCTTGGTTGCTAAGAAAGAGGATGGTTCACTGTCCTACCAATTCTACCGAAAAAATATGCACACAGAAAGATATGTGCATGTCGACTCCCACCACCATATGGCCCCCAAAAATGAAAACATTAGCACTTTAGCAATTAGAGAAATTAAAGTTTCTAATCAAGAACACCTTAATCAAAAAATGCAACATCTCTCTATAGTTTTCAAGAGAAATGGCTACCATGACTATTAGATAAGACATGCCTTCCACAAAGTTCAACATAATGAACGGAAGGAAAACAATGATTATACCACAAAGCCTAAATACTACTCTTCTTTATATCAAAGGAACTTCAAAAGAACTTGCGAGGATATTGATAAAGAGGAAAATAAAGGTCACTTTCGCCCCTCCTGACTCCCTAAGAAGATTGTTGGATACAGAAAAATATGTGGTTGATCCAAAACATAAAAAGGGGGTCTACATCATCCCATGATCATGTGGAAAATTATAAATTGGGGAAGCAGGACATTCATTTCAAACCAGGATGAAGAAACATGTTAATCCCTAGACAAAGCCCCATGTTATGTATAAAACCCCTTGTTAATCCCTATATATTGAATTATAACATTTCTAGTGTTATATGTGTATGTAGGCTGGAACCCTTCATTGCACCCTTTCATTATAATTGTACCATTTGTTTCCTATATATACCAAGGATATCTAGTCTTAGGATCATCTTATCTTGTCTCATATTGTATTCTAAATTGGATATATTGTAAAAGGAGGTTTCCCCCTCGAAGTGGATTGTATTCATTGACTTTTAATCATTTTTAAGGTGTTGGATCATAACATTTGGTATCAGAATAAATATCAAAGTACCTTTGGTAAAAAATTTAGATTTCGGGTTGCTATAAATTTAGAGATATAGCCTATGGAATATAGGGTTTTTGGGTCATCCAGAATTTAGTTTTAAACGAGTCATCTTGGGATTTTCACTATAATTTTTTTGATGGGAAGTTTTAGACAATGAAATTTTGTGGAGATTGAGACATCTCCTAGTATAGGTGGTCCAAATTTAAGATTATGATTCTCTATACTTTCGAATATATAGTCCATAGAAGACAAGGCTTATGACTAATCCTGAAATTAGTTTTAAAAGAGTCGGTTTGGCATTTTCGCTATAACATTTTTTTTTAAATTTTTCGACTCTAAAATTTTTAGAATCTTGAGGAGACATAGCGAATTACAGGTCACAAAATTTTCATATTTTCAATCATTATAATTTGTGAGATATATCTCGTGGAAGTTGGGGTTGTTTACTAATATTGAAATTAGTCTTAAACAAAACATTTTGGTATTTTTGCTCTAACTTTTTATCAGTGAAGGTTTAGACCGTGAAATATTCAAGAGTTTAAGAAGTCATATCAGAGTACTATAGGCCAAAATTTTAGACTTAGAAGGGTTCAAATTTAATATATATATCAAGACAATGTTCAATCATCCAATCATACTCCAAATTAAGGGTTTGAAAGGTACATAACTTACAAATATTGGAATAACTTTTTATTGGAAGATAAAGAGGAAAAATAGAATCATTATTATTATTTCACATGGAAAAGGGTTTTATAATAAATAACACTGGTACTCCTCATAAAAACTCAAACATGACTTTCGAATAGAATGAAGG
The DNA here is from genome assembly GCA_009831015.1 of Picea engelmannii. Lineage (NCBI taxonomy): Eukaryota > Viridiplantae > Streptophyta > Pinopsida > Pinales > Pinaceae > Picea > Picea engelmannii. The sequence goes on along the minus strand of ML787476.1, from coordinate 326,383 downwards.
CTTTGAAAACATGCTAACCCAATTAAAGAACCAAGTTGATGAAATGAGTGTTAGTATGTTGAAACATGTGGATTTAACACATTCTCAAGAATACCTTAAAATAGAATTGGAATATCAAATAGAAAATAATAAGGATGAAAATAAGAATGACATGAAAAATAAGATGGATGAAAATAAGGAAGAGATAAAAAGAAATATGAAAAAAATGGAACAGAAGATTACGGAATCCTTAATTGGGAGGTTACATAAAATTGAAAAGGTTTTTGGAGGGACTCATGAAATTAAAGGTAGTGTTCAAGTTGAATAAATTTCCAATAATAAGAATTTTCCAGGGGGATTTAACTCCAATAATGGAGTTACTTATGGAGGGTCTCCAAAAGGAATGAACCTTCCCAAGGTTAAATTAAGGAATATTGATGGAACTGAGGTTTTTACCTGGGTGAACCAAATGGAGCAATACTTTGATCTACATAATATTGTGGATGATAAGTAAAGGATCCACCTAGCTATCTTGAACTTTGAGAATAAACCATATCAATGGTATCAGTGGATAGTTAAAAGGAAGCCACATTTTTATCATTATACTTGGGGTTTATTTACAAGAGTGATGCAAGAGAATCCTTGGGCTCAGGAAATCCACATCACCCAAAAAAATATTTCTATTTTGCAAATCAGACAATAAGTTGAATAAGGACTCTGTTAGTGGTCCATTTTGTTTCGTCAATTTTCTATGAATTTGAATTGTTGTTACTCATGCAACTACTCTTGTGTATGTTGAAACTCGTGTTGAAATTGCCATGTATAGTGAAATTTTAAAAGTGTCATGATGAAACTCATGTTGAAACTCGTGCTGAAAATCATGCTGGAACTACCACGTATAGTGAAATTTTACAAGTGTCATGTTGAAACTTGTGTTGAAACTCTCGCGTATAGTAAAATTCTACAAGTGTCACAATGTTTCTTTATTTGCAAAATTGTGGTTGCATGAATTTGATTTTGTCACGTTGGCATGCATTCATGATGAGTCACCGATACCGTTAGGTAAAAGAACTTGTGGCTAAACGAGAAAGTGTGACCCGAGGCCGAAAGGAAGTTGAAGCGATCTGGAAGACGGGGGGACGGTTTGGTAACTAGTCGGTTGAGGAAATAGAAGGAAAATTTATTGAGAGGCAAAGGGGAGAATTTAAAAGGAGACAAGGTTGGGATAAGAAAGGGTTGGAAAAATGAATCGTGGAAGGGACTGGAGTGAAGAATTTTAGGTTGGGGCGAAACAACATTTTGGCCCTCACATGCATACCATTAATCCCTGGGTGATTTTTTGTATTGGGTTTCAGTCCCGGAAGTAACCATTCCTGATTTTCCAACCCATGATCGATGTAAAGTAAACCCTATTATTTACTTCAAATCAATAAGATAGTGGTTTTGCATTTCGTTTTTTTCTGGTGCTTCAGTTCCCATTTGAAGTTCCTTATTTTTTAGCAACAGTATATATGTTTTTTCCCGTTGTGTATTTTGTAGCATGATGTGTGTTGTAATTGTGTGTGTGTTGCAACCAGTTCACTTTGCATTATGTGGTATCAGAGCCCGGTTCTACTCTAGGATTAGCACCTAATCTGCTTCTGTGAGACAGGGTACAAAATACCTTTTCATGGTGTTTTCTCAACAAGAGTGTTGAAAGTCAAGTTGGGTTACAGAATCGGTGTGAGGTTTGTGGATGTTGGTGAGATAGCTACAACTTGGAAGAATGCCACCATGAAGGAGAGGAGAAGGAAGGGGAGGTGCAGGAAATTGAGAAATGGAAAATTTGAGAAGAAGAATAGAGGAATTGGAAAATCGTAGGAATGAAGATGATGAAGTATACTCAGAGCCAGAAGAAGAAATCGAAGATGAATAGGCTAGTGATGAAAGAGACCTAGTAATTAGGTTGATTTTGTATTTGAGTAATAGGGGTAGTGAAAAGGATGAGGTTTTCTGTTATGATGGTAGTCTGACAGTTGATGCTCTCATTAACTGGATTGGAGAACTCAGAAGATGCTTCAAGTATGAAAATATTTAGGATCCAAATCGAATTATATTTGTTGTTATGAAACTGAAAGTCCATGCAGCACTATGGTGGTATATGTTGCAGAAGGAAAGAGTGAATAATCAGTTGGAGAAAATAAAAACTTGGAAGAAGATGATTACCAAGATTAAAGAGAAATTTGTTCATGTTGATTACCAGAAGAATTTGTTCCGACAAGTCCAGAACCTCAGACAAAGGGAGACATATGTTCGTGAATACAGTGAAGAGTTATTTAGGTTTTCAATCAGAGCAGGACTAAAAGAACCAGAATTACATTGATTTGCAAGGTATGTAAATGGGTTTAAGTATTTGATTCAATACGAAATGAGCAAACAATATTTTCGCACTATTGATGAATCTTATCAAGTTGCCCTGAAGGTAGAAGAAAATATTGAGAGGTAAACATAGCTTAGATGTAGAGGAAGATGTTTTAAAGGATGAGGTAAATTAGGGACTGCTAAAGGAAGTGAAAGGGAAGAAGAATCTGCCAGTGGTCAAGGTGGCAGAGGAGGAAATGGAGCTGGTAGAGGCAAAGGGTTCGCAAAAGGAAAGGGTGGGTATGTAATTACTTGTTATCAATGTGGTGTAGAGGGACACAAGAAGTTTGAATGTACAGAAAGGAAAAATTCAGGGAGAAGAGATGTATTATGGGCACAAGTCACATGGGTTGATGAAGCTTCATTAGTTGGAGAAAATGTGAATGTTATTTAGCAAGAACAAGGGGAGAATTTGTTGTTCCAAAGGGTGTTGCTTAAATCTGAACAAAAAGAGGCAAAGGAACCAGAACAACGAAATAAAGTTTTTAAAACAAAATGTAATGTTCAAGGAAAATGGTGTAACCTGATTATATATGGAGGAAGTATAGAAAGTTTGGTATCCACTGAAGTCATGGACAAATTGAACTTGATGAGGTTGAACCATCTGAATCCTTCTCATGTTTCTTAGTTAAAAAAGGGACAGTAGGTGATTGTGACTAAGCAATGTTTATTGAATTTCTAGATAGGGATTTTTCAGGAGAAAATGTTATGTGACGTGATTGAGATGGATGCATGCCACATACTATTGGGAAAACCATGGTAATTTGATCGACAAGTTCACCATTATGGTAAGGAAAACACATATGAGTTCAAGAAAGATGGGCAGTGATATAAATTAACACCAATGTTCGAGGATACAGTAGAAACAACAAGAAATTGCGTTGATATAAACACGAGTAGTAGCAGAATCATACTATGTTCTGCTAAAGAATTTTTACAGGAAGAAAGAAAAGCAACATTTTGTTTAGCAGTGATTTCGAAAGAAGTGAAAGGTGTAGAAAATACAAATGTTCTATCTACAGAAATAAATTTGTTGCTAGATGAATTTAAGGAGATTATTGCTAATGATATTCCAAAAGGATTGCCTCCAGTGAGAAGTATTTCTCATCAAATTGTTTTTTTCCTGAATCGATTTTACCTAATAAATCACCTTACAGGATGACTCCAACAAAGAGTGAAGAGGTGAATAGATAAGTGCAAAAGATGCTTGATAGAGGAATGATTAGAGAAAGCATAAGTCCTTGTGTAGTACCAGCAGTGTTGACTCCAAAGAAAATAGGGGAATGGTGAATGTGTACCAATTCACATGCTATAAACAAGATCACTATCAAGTATCGGTTTCCATTGCCCAAAATGGATGACCTTTATGGATTTTTTGAGTGGTTCAGAATATTTTTCAAAAATTGATTTGAAGATTGGTTACCACCAAATTTGGATCAGAAAAGGTGACGAATGGAAGACTGCATTCAATACAAAATATGGTTTTTTTGAATGGTTAGTGATGTTGTTTGGATTAACTAATGCTCCCAACACGTTCATGAGATTGATGAACGAATTCTTGAATCCATTTTTGGGTAAGTTCGTCATTGTATATTTGGATGACATACTAATTTTTAGCAAAAACATAATAGAGCATGTTGAGCATGTGAGGCCAATACTACGGCGCTTGAAGGAAGAGAAACTATTGATAAACCTAAAGAAGTGTACATTCATGCAGTGAGATTTAGTGTACCTAGGTTTTGTGGTTTCAAAGGAAGGACTAAAAATGGATCCTAAGAAAGTGAAGGTTATCCTTGAATGGCCAACACCAAGATGCACATTCGATGTGAAGAGTTTCCATGGATTGGCAGGATTTTACCAAAAAATCATTAGGAACTTTAGCCAAATATGTGTGCCTCTTACAGAATGTATGAAGAAATGAGTGTTTCAATGGACTGTAGCAGTAGAGAATTCATTTGAAGAATTGAAGAAAAGGGTAATTGCACAGCCAATATTAGCATTACCAGATTTTAATAAAGTGTTTCAGGTTGATTGTGAGGCTAGTGGAACAGAAATTGGAGTAGTGATAAGTCAAGAGGGATGACCCATTGCATTTTTCATTGAGAAGTTGAGCAAGTCTAGAAACAAATACTATGTTTATGATCAAGAATTGTATTCTATTTTGAAATCTTTGAAGAAATGGTGACATTATCTACTTGGAGTTTGTCTTGTTCACAGATCACGAAGATCTGTAATACAATAATAGCCAAGATAAGTTGAATCAAAAGCATACTAAATGGGTAGAATTCTTGCAAAGTTATTCTTTTGTGTTGAAACACAGGTCTGTTAATTCCAATAAGGTAGTTGATGCATTAAGTCAGAGGATAGTGTAGAAATTTCAATACAAATTAAGTATTTCCTGTGATTCTCCTGATCTAACAATTATATGCCACTGTTAAATACAGAATCACTTCTACTATTATTCTTGTGGAAAATTAAACCACGATCACAAAGTGAAATATCAAGAACACATAACAAAGAAGTTTTATTGGGAAAGCGTAAAGCTAAAAACCCCACTATCATATATTATGTATATCATGAATCATGAAACAATCTTATACAAAACTCTAATCCAAGAGCTCTTAGTACAATACAATCGTCTCACACTGTCATACACAAATCATCAAATACATGTGCCAATTCTCCGTGTCCAGACAGCCTGCCTCCTCTGCATAATCCCTGCAATTATAATTCTCACAATGATTCGAATTGCCTAGTTTGCACATGCTCATGAGCATATCCACTGCATGTGTGATCAAATCACAACTAATAGCCAAATTGTCCCTTTCACCTATTATCTCAACTGGGTCACCAATGGATCTGACATGCATGTAGTTAACCGTGGTGAATCTTCAGTTGCATGTGAGTTCACTGATTGTGAATTAATGAATAATCAATTCACTGAACTCTCACTAGTGCAAGTTTAGTTACAACTAGTACAACTGAGCTTAACTCACTTAACTACACTTATAGTTCTGTTACAACTCCAAATCACTCAGTTATAAATGAGATAATAGATTAATATTTATTGTCCAATTTATTTAAGGGAAAAGTAAATTAGACACATGTTTCTTGTTGACTTTTCAACAGATAGCGTTACTCAATACCATGTCGGTAGAAGTGGTAAGAATGAATTATCTAAAGACATTGTATGAAGAATATGTAGATTTCTTAAAAGCTTAGAAGGCATGTAAGGAGCCTTGATGTTTAGACATAACACCATATATGTACTACCATATCTAGGAGGGGTTTTTGTTTAAAACTTTGCAGTTGTGCATTCCTAGAAGTTCCATACGGCTGAATCTCATTAAAGAGTTGCATAGTGGTGGTTTAGGAGGAAATTTTGGGATTTCTAAGACCACAGCCTTGATGAAGGAGAGGTACTTTTGGCCCAGATGTAACAAGGATGTTCAAAATTTTGTGGAAGGTTTTAGGATATGTCAACTAGTCAAAGGAAAAAGTAAAAACACAGGACTCTATACTCCATTTCTAGTACCCAAAGGACCATGGGAGGATATTAGTATGGATTTTGTCTTAGGATTACCTATGACACAAAGAAAACATGAATCAACAATGGTATTTGTGGATAGATTTTTGAAAATGGCACACTTCATAGCGTGTAAAAATACTAGTGATGTTAGTGAAGTAATTGCATTGTTTTTCAAAGAAGTGGTCAGATTGCATGGATTACCACAGAGTATTACTTCATATCGTGATACCAGATTTCTTGGGCATTTTTGGAGGACAATCTAGAAAAATTTAGGCTCAAATTTTTTATACAGTTCGGCATATCATCCTCAAACAAATGGTTAGAAAAAAGTAGTGAACATGAGTCTAGTAAATTTGTTGAGAAGTTTAAGTGGATAAAATCCTAGTCAATGGGATTTGGCATTAGCCCAAGCTGAGTTCCCATATAACAATTCGGTGGACAGATCTACAATAAAGAGTCAATTTCATATTGTTTATGGAAGGTCACTAAAATGTGTGGTAGATTTGGTTGCATTGTCATATTTGGAAGGAAAGAAGAGTGTTGATGCAAATGATTTTTTGGATATTATGCATGAATTACAAGAAAAAGTAAAGAAGAAATTGCAGACTAGCAATGATGGTTATAAACAAAGAGAAGATCAACATAGAAGGTAGAAGGTATTCCAAGAGGGTGAGATTTTCATGGCTCACTTGAGGAAGGAGTTATTTCCTCGAGACACATACAACAAACTCAAGTACAAGAAGATAGGTCCATGTTGAATTCTGAAAAAGATCTATGATAATGCTTATCAGTTGGAAATTTCAGAGAAGTTTTACATATCTCCTACATTCAATTTTGTTGACCTCTATGAGCTTCATGAAAGGGACAAAAGAGCAGATGAAGGTACCCTCAGTGAATGGGAACATCATCTACTAATTAATTCAGAGGAGCATATTGAAGAAATTATTGCTACAAGAGTTGGTAAGAAGACTTGCTGGAAGGAGTACATGGAATATTTGATCAAGTGGAAGAATCGAGGGGCAGAGGATGCATTGTGGGTGACTGAAGATATGTTAGCACGTGTGAAAAACTCTTCACCTCAACAGTGATCTGCACATGAGTTGGAGCTCATATTTTTCTTACCAGGGGTGTCTGAGGTAGGAGCATCCTTGGTCTTGGGCAATCCACATCACCCAAAAAAATATTTATATTCTGTAAATCAGACAATAAGTCGAATAAGGATTGTGTTAGTGGTCCATTTTATTTAGTCAATTTGATATGAATTTGAACTCTTGTTACTCATGCAACTACTATTGTGTATGCTAAAACTCATGTTGAAACTGGCACGTATAGTGAAATTTTACAGTGTCATGCTAAAACTCATGTTGAAACTCGTGCGTATAGTGAAAATTTTCAAGTGTCACGATGTTTCTTCATTTGCAACAATGTGGCCACACACATTTGATTTTCCATGCTAGCATGCATTCATGATGAGTCACATCTACTGTTAGGTAAAATAATTCATGACTAAAGGAGAGAGTATGACCCGAGGCCGAAAGAAAGTTGAAGCGGTCCAGAAGACAGAGGGATGGTTTGGTAATTGGTCAGTTGAGGAAATAGAAGGCAAATCGATTCAGACGAAAAAGGGAGAATTTAAAAGGAGCCAAGGTTGTCATAGGAAAGGGTTGGAAAAATGAATTGTGGAATGGACTGGAGAAAAGACTTTCATGTTGGGGCAAGCACTCGGAAGGGAGAAACAAAATTTCGGCCCTCACATGCAGACCATTAATCCCTGGGTGATTTTTTGTATTGGTTTTAGTCCCACAAGTAACCATTCCCAATTTTCCTTTTAACACAGGCTCAATGTAATGTAAACCATGTTATTTACTTCAAATCAATAAAAGAGTGGTGTTGCATTTCATTTTTTCCTAGTTCTTAAGTTCCCATTTGAAGTTCCTTATTATTTAGCAACAGTGTATCTATTTTTTTCCACTGTGTATTATGTAACAGGGTGTGTGTTGTAATTGTGTGTGTGTTGCAACCAGTTTAATGAATAGTTAAAAGGAAGCCACCTTTTTATCATTATACTGTAAATTCTAACCTTGTACAATATCTACTGCAAATTGATATTCAGAAAAGAACAGAAAAGATACAATGGAAAATACAAACATTACACAGAGATTTTTCACCTGGAAACCCAAACCGGGAAAACCAGCATATATTATATTCATACAGTGTGTTACATTGTTTACAATACAATATACATATAGGAGCCAACGGTATCCAAAACCCTAACCCAATGACTTGGATTAGTCAAAAACCCTAATTCCTTAACCAGAAATAGAAAATCATCGACAAAAAACCATGTGCCGAAAAAACCACCTAAATATCATGTGGTCCCGGAAATATGTCATCCTGGTAATATATCGTCCCGGAAATAAGTCGTCCCGAAAAAAAAAATTCGGGGCCGCTGCCACCGAACCCCTGCACCCCCTCTAACCCCCCTGCGCACCCAACATAGATGCTCAGACACTACTACTCGTGTAAAGAATATAACACATACCCAACATTCTCCCACTTGTTGTTTTCTTTGCACACAGGGGGTTACAGGGTTACATAGTCAACAATGCCCATGGATCCTCTACACCAAGAGAACTTCTCAGTG
>ML787476.1:270342-288731 GCA_009831015.1 Picea engelmannii | reverse complement strand
TCTTCTTGAGCACAGCAAGTCCAAAGTTCTTCAAATGTCGGGTACTCCTTCCTTGTGTTCATGCTTGCGACAAATGCATCCCATGTCTTGGGAAGACCATTGAGTACTATGTTCACCAATTCCTTTTCTGAAGTGATCTCTTCGATAGCTTGTAGTTGATCTCTTAACTGGGAGATCCTTACAAAGTATGATGTTATGTTGTCTTCGTCATTCATCTTCATGTTACGGAGCTCATTCTTAAGACTCATAACTTGTCCAATGTTTCTGACTGAGAAGAGATTTGTTAGGGCATCGTACATCTTCTTTGATGAGTCAAGATGGGATATGTAGGGTATCAAGTGGTATTTTATGGAATCCACTATGATACTCATGGCATTGATGTCAACATTTTTGAACTTCTCCATAGCTGCAATGTTCTGCGGTTCCTTCTCTTCTCCTTCTTCAAACTCTGGCTTCACGATCTTTCCTTTCACAATATCCAGTACTTTATTCTTAGCCAGGATGAGGTCAATCCTTGTGTTCCATGCTCTGAAGTTAGAGGATCCATCTAACTTGTTCTCAGACTTCATAGAGTTTTTCATGGCTACTTGACTTGGTCAAACCCTAGCTTTGACCAGAAATCCAAACTTCACGTCTTGGCCTTCTGAGAGTACCAGGAGATGTGTTGGGCTAGGGCACACTGATCTATCTAGAGATTAGGTCAATATAGTCACTTAAGGTGCCTCGACAAGAGGTTTAGGGTTTCTGCAACTGCTTCTACTGGTAACCCTAGCTGCAGTGTTTTTGGAAGTTGCTTCTGCTAGTAACCCTATCGATAGTTCCTCAACAAACTTAATATCTAGCAGCTATGTTTCCTTCCAGCATTTTAGGATGACTGAAGAGCTGTGGGCCCATAACCTGTTATAATATAGAAGATGGTGTTCCCGTTTTACCATTGACGATACCTTCGTCACCCAACCATAGGTCGAAGCCTCCCTTCAAGCACCTTAACCTTGACTGATAATTCTTCCGGAAGCAAAACCTAGGCTAGATATCCAAACAAAGGGTAGTGCATCATTCCCTAAGGATAGCGCATCACAAATAGCTGATTAGATAGTCCAAACCCTAGCCAAGAGATACTCAACCCAATACTGAAAACTTGCTACTGTTGCAGTTGTACCTACAACCCTCCTCCACATGTGTGCACCAAACTGCAACTGCAGTGCGCACCAACTGGGAAACTGCAATTCTGAGATGATGCAAATGAGAACTGGTGCCCTGTATTTATAGTAGTCCTGCTAGTTTTGTTGGGGCCGACTTCTCCTTCTGAATATGTGTCTGTTCATTATATTATTATTATTTCTGGCCGACTTCTTCTCTTGGAGGCTAATAGCCTAATATAAATTATCTTCTTGAGCCGACAAGGCTTCTAGAGTTATTATCCAACTCATTAGGGTTTCTCTTGATTTCCAGAGTCTTCTATTCTCGTCAGGTTCATACGTGGAGGTAAATACCTCCCGCAGCTACCATAATATTAACAGAGACCACCTGAAGATAGTAACATTGTGTAATTACAAGGTCACATCTTCATGTTAACTGATAAAATACAAGAGTTGACCCTTCCCAGATAAGGTCAACCGTAGGTATGGTGTACCGGTTTTTATATTGAAGGTTATACAACAACTAAATTCCCAATATTAAGGGTTGTAGGACCCCCTACTCACCCGATGGCACCTCCACTAGAAGGAGCATCAAGAGGAGTTGCCACTACAATTCCATTTCACAGCCCTATTCAATACCATGCTTCCCCGAATCATCAAGGAGGTGAGAGTAATGAGTATTTCCAGATCTATGGAGATTAGGGGCACTCCCCTAGGCATTTTCCTATTCTACAAAAATACACTTTTGTTCTGAATATAGTATATTGTGAATTTTTTGGGTCCCCTACTCATTCTACCAACCAATTCAAATTTATGTATGCTCTCACCGACAGGTTAGATCGTTTTGCGTTTAAATTCAATGAAACCCCTCATGAAGGGTTCAGAGGAGGTCATTGAGGGGGAGGAAATTTCAGAGGGGGGCGGATAAGCGGGAGGGGACCAGGTCGGTGTTACAATTGTGATGAGAAAGGTAATCTTGTAAGTTATTGTCTTCTCCCAAGAATACCATGGTGTGCCCACTGTAGAAATAATAACCACTCCATCGAAGATTGTCCAGATCTGATTGCTAAGTGGGAAGACCGTGTAAGGAAAAGAAGGGAAAATCTGAACAATTTGGAACCTAGATTTGTAGCTGATGGAAAAGAGTCAAATATTAACATTGTCATGAGAGGAGGAAATAAGAGTGGAGACTATATTGAAATTCCTCACCATATCAAGGTCCAAAAAGTAGTACCTTATAATACCAAATATGACCTTATAAGATTGAAGGGATTTTTCAAATATGTAGTGGAGATGTTCAGGAAAATATTGAGTTCTGCAACTCATGAAGTTGCGGAACCAAGTTCTAAGCCAAGTACTTCCCAAGGTAAGTCATAGAAGGTTGTTTATTTGCGGTTCCATCTATTTTCTGACATTTTGGATGATGAACAACTTATGAGAAAGTTGTGGAATACACTAAAAAGGGCCTTGGGAACTGAAGGAAATTCAGAGGAATCTATTGTTGCTAACCTTCCCGCAAGAAATGTTAGTAGGATATAGAGAACGAAGAAGAGAACCGGAAGGGAATTTCGGTTGAATTCCCACATCAACGACTATGAGATTCAGGATGTTATGTCGGACTTAGGGTCTGATGTCAATATATTTCTAAGGAAAACTTGGGAAGCGATGGATAATCCCAAACTTGTGTATTATCTTATTTAGTTGCGGATGGTGAATCAGTACTGCATTTATTCGATAGGCAAGCTGCAAAACATTGAAGTGGATTTGCTTGGCGTCAAAACAGTGACAGACTTTGAAGTCATTGAAATAATGGGGGGAAAGGATTTGTACCCAACTTTATTAGGAATTGACTGGACCTATGAGAACTATGCTATAATATATCTTAAGAAATAAATTGTGACCTTTGAGTCTGATGGAATGAAAGTAACCCATCCTCTATACCCTTATCAAGGTCCATGATACAGTGACCCAGTAGATGAGAGTATAGAAAAGCATGATCTAGATCAACTCTACACTATGATCATAGGAAAACGAGCATACTACATTAACCCTACTACAGATGGATCCATAAGTTGGCGAAGTATCTAGTCTGTGGATGAAGATTCTGAAGTTTCTTGGGACAATTGGCAACAAGGAAAGTATGATAACTTTTCAAGGCATTGTGTAACTGTCTGATCAGTGAGTTGGATTGGAACGAAGATCAAGGAGTTTTCAACATATGATGGTACTTTGGATTTACAATTTTTTCTCATTAATATGGAGGGTGAGGTTACAACAGAACACAGACCCTCAACTCTTGAACTAGACTTGAAATCTTCTCCAGAAAGGTGGTGCGAAACTCACAAAGATACTTTGTCCACTTGGGATGAATTCAATATCGCTATATACCATTGGTTTTTTACACTAACACAAATATCACAACTAGGACAAGACCAGAAGTAGAAGATTCAGTTTTTATCCTTAGAGATATATGATGGTGAGTCTAGCCCAGTTGCACACATTGAGAATTGTTTACAAGTTTGGAAAGTTGTGTAACTTCTGTCCTTTCTATGGATACATCAATTCTTTCACTCTTTAGGAACTATTCCCAAATATTGGTATGTGCACAAGGAAACAAGAAGAAAAACAATATGTTGGAAGACACTTTAGAATCAGTTCTTCCATGATTTCTCATTCTCTAGTAAGACTTCTAAAATTACAGTTGTGTTGAAATTAATCAAGAGAATGTTGTTTAATATTGAACTCAAGCCCAAACATTATGAAATGAGAGTTAGGAGAAAGTGGTAGAGTTGTAAATAACCAACACCTAGATGTAGATCTTTTCAAAGTTGAAGCTATTCTTGATTATGTGTCTAACATTATCTTATTTCTAAGCACGGATCTCTTCCCTAAAGGTTATTCCACAACCCAAAAGAGACACCTATTGGTTTGTGTCGCAGAGTATCAATTGATTGTAGGATAGTTGTACAAATTGGGACTAGACAATATCCTTAGATGATGTGTACTTGACCATGAAAGGTTGGATATATTGTGGGAGTGTCACAGTGGAGTTGCAAGAGGCCACATAGGAGGTAAGGCAATAGCACATAAATTATTGCAGGAAGGATTGTCGTGGTTGACTGCATTCAAGGATGCCAAACACTATGAAATAACGTGTCATGTCTATCAGCGGGTTGGTATGTCGTCATGTAGAGATGAGTTCCCATTACACCAAGCCCATGCCTTGTGGGCCTTCGAGAAATGAGATGTGGAATTCATTGGTCCCATTGACCCACTAGATATGTATTCAAAGGAAAGATACATTATTACCGCAATCCATTACTTGACTCATTGGGTGGAAGTAGAAGTTGTTCGGGGTTGCTTTGTAGACACAATAGCACGGTTTATTTTTGGGAACATCATTACTAGTTTTGGTTGTCCTCGGAGTTTGACCAATGATCAAGGAGCCCACTTTATCATTGAGACTATCGCAATACTCACAAGAGAGTTTTTTATTTATCACCATAAGAGATATTTGTACCATCCACAAGCTAATAGAATAGTGGAAGCATTCAATTAGATCTTGGAGATGGGCTTGACTAAAGTATGTTGTGCAAGTCTGGATGACTAGGATGAGCAAGTTCCAACTATATTATGGGCCTACAGGACTACTACAAAGAAAATGCATAAGTATACTCCATTCCAACTAGTTTATGGCAAAGAAGCAGTTGTTCCCACCAAGTTCATCACTCCAAGTTTGTACATTTTGCACGTGACTCAGATGACAGACAATGAATCGGTTGCACAAAGGGTTGTGGAATTAATGGAACTCAAGGAATCTAGATTCTTAGTAGAATTTAATCAAACTATGGAAAAGGATAGACAGAAGGCTTGGCATGACAGGAATATCAATACCAAGAATTTTAAGCAAGGCGATCAAGTCCTATTATAAGATAGTAAGTACCAAAAGCATGCCAGGAAAGTACATATGCATTGTCTTGGAACATTTATAGTTGTGGAAATGTGTGACTCCATAGTTTCCAGGATCGTGCAAATCAATGGTATTCTTCATCTAGGATGGGTGAATTTTGCATGCCTAAAGCCCTACTTTTATGCTTAATAAGTGAAGTTTTGTCGCACTCATGTTATCGGGAGTGACTCTAGTGGGTAGGATTTCGACTTGTTTCGTTATTTTACTTTTCTGTCAATAAAATGGTGATGTATTGTAGAGTTTAGTTGACACTATCAATTTATCCATCTCGGGTATCACCTTTGTGGTCGAGGAGGTCTAAATCAAATCTTTGTGTATTTAGTAGCTTCCAAGTTTGAAATCCATGCCCTATCGTTCTCATGTTGTTAGTTAAATGTCGTTGAAACCATTTTTATTTCCATCTCATCATCACCAATTAGATTCATTTAAATATTAACAACTATCGGTACTTTTTCATTTGATAATTGGTGTGGCAATTACTTTCTCGTTCACCCCAATATCCCTGGGTTGTGTTTCCGCTTATTCTCTTAATTACCCAAATCACTCATGGATTTTACCGCGTTCGATGGATAGGTCCGATGTTAATTCCGCATTACCTCCACGTTGTATCTCTTAATGAATTATAATCGTGTCACTTCCTGATTGTTGCCTATATACTTGTCTTTGCCCATCTGTTCAATGTTATTGTGTTTTTTCCAAGTTAGTTGCATATTTATTCTTAGAGCCCCTTGAGTAGTTTGGGAGCCCGCACTCATGCATTTGTCCACTAGTCTTGCTCATCTACCAATGTAGTTCAACTAGAGTGGTTCACACTTCCATTCGGGGTTCCATCCCCAAATTCATTGTTCCTAATGAATTCATTAATCCACAGGTTGAGGTCATCGGGGATCTTCGTGGAAAGGTTGAGAAAACCAGACTAGTCGACATTGATCTCACAGACTCATCATAATATCCACAGATGGCTATCCATACATTTATGGATTTACCAACCCTCATGAATGGTGAATTACAATGGGACTAGAAGTCGTCCTTCATTCCCCTTCGGGATACTACCTTTCTCGATTTACGTGACCTGATGGTGTTCGGAACTATTGAAGAAGTCACCCGGGGCACCAAGTTTCTCATCATCTAGGTGCATAATGGTGTTTTTTTGTTGGAACAAACCTACCCCATCCATGTTGATGATATTCACAAGTTGATCGGTCTCTCCATGGAACACCAAGATGTCACACAAGGCTTCCACATCTCAAGGAATCACAGTTGTAAGAAGGGTGAGATCATTTTGTATGATAAGTATAGCACACAGAGGGGAGGTCGTGGTGTACTCATTGACTAGATCAATGATGAGTATTTCTAATGTTCTTTCTTCATAATTGTCGGCAATATCATGAAGAATTACTCACGAGGAAAGTGTACACTCAGCGCTATAGCAGTGGTCGAGGTTAGTAAAAATGGTGCACCCTTGAACTAGTGCAAATAACTCACAGATATGTTGTAGGCTTTTATTGATGTGCATGAGTGGGCTACATACTTCATATATGGATATATGTTAGTCACATTTTCTATGTCAAAGTAGTATCCACCTCAGGGTCAAATCCTCTCTCATGCTCTAGACAATTGAATTTCCAAGCTATTTGACCCCTAGAATAGTCTCATTGTTGTTACTCACTCGACAGAACGTGACATTACATTTCTACAATGGCACAACGATCTAATTTCCACCACACAACTCCCAAGGATTCCGCAGGCACTGCTCAATCAGCACACCCATAATATTTGGTTTGGTTTGAACCATGACTGCACATTTGTGAGGCCCTTAGTTGCACCTCTGACCATTTTTCACACCCCTCTATTGCCTTTCTATTTGGATGAGGCAATTCTAGATAAGGAAGTCATGGTTGGTCGGGATTCACGAAGGAAAATAAATGATCTGATTTTACATATTTGATGCCTCCTATCTAACAACAATCAGCTCCTGCACAAATACCTCATTCAGGTCCCATCTTGATAAAGAGAGATCAGATGCCTTCAAGTTCATAGGATATGGAAGATGAAGGTAAAGAGGAAACACTACCTAGTGGGGAATATCATATCCCCTTCTCCTCCATCTCAGATGATGCCACTATCTCGGGTAAGCAGTTGCATGAGGCCTTTGCTTCCACTTTTCCTATTAAGAAACCCCACACTGATTCTACATATAAATCCACCATTGATGCCTTTATCACAGATGTCACCCCTCTGTCTTCCCTTCCACCACCCACTCATACCACCACTCCCTTTACCTCTTTAGTTCCTATCATCATTATTCTTGATGATCCGCCAATCCGGACCCAGTCCATTTTCATCATAGAGGAGCTCAATCGCTAACCACCTAGTTCAATTGTGGATGCCCCATATTCCACTCCCTCGTCCCCTCACCATCATATCAACATTATTGCACTTGTATCCATTTCCCACACCTATTTAGACATGGTCTTTCCAGATTCTACCAACCCCTTTACCACAAATAATGGCACCATTGTTCCCATCCCATCCACTTTCCCCCAGGTTTCGTAGGTCCCAGTCCCCCTAGGCACGCAACCAGAAATTGTTCTTCATTCAGATCCATAGACTAGTCCATATATGCAAGTTTTGATAGACCAGGATCCTCCACAGGACCAGCTAGATACCCAGGAAAACACCCAATCAGTGCATAGCACGACCTCGTTCAAGGAATAGATTGCGCCCATGTTGAAGGACCCGCAACAGTGTCGAGCTATCCTGGAGTTATTCCTAGATCAAATAGATGTAGTTTCAATGCTTCCACAAGGGATCCAAGACCATCTTGTGCGTAGCTTCAAAGCTCCCTCAGCTAGTCTGGACAGTGCTAGTGCCCCCAGCCTATGAAAATGTTATGTTTCTAATGGCTAGCTACTTGGTGCGAGGTGGCCTTTGGATCCCTCTCTTATCAGTGGAGATATTTCAACTTGGGCTACGCCAAAAAAAATTCATATTATTCAGTCCTCCACCAATAAACTAGAGCATAGGATCACTGCAGCTGAGCACACAAATGGCAAGCTCACACAGAAAACATAAGAACCAAAAGAGGTCGTATATGTAGTCACTTTAGCCGCAAAATATGAGAATATGATCATGGATTATGGGTATAGTATGAATCCACTATTGTGGTTGTGTCAGATAAATTCATTCATGTTTGGCCCACCTTCAAATAAGTTTCTCCCGAGCTCCCTAAGAACATTACTCCAGTTTCACCTCCGCAATGAATTGAGCTCATTGTTGATGCTTGGTCGCACCTGACAGAAAATACCAACACCCTACAACAAGAGTTGGTTGAAATCAATGAGATGATGCAAAAGATTACAAAATAAATTGCATAGGGAAATCATGTCAGATCCTCTCTTCGTGACTGTGCTGATGAATGTCATTGACTCTTTGACATGGTTAACGACTCATCATCTTAATAGAATTATGCATTCAAACAATTGAATAATTGTGCTCATAGCACAACAGGATGCACAAAAACTCATGAGCCCTTAATGACCCTATTGAGTAGGCAGCCAAGTTTACAGAGATCCAGATCGAAGATGACTGACTGGATGCGATGGATGAGTCTACAAGAGCTATTGAGAAAGATCTTTGAAACTTTCGGAATACAGTGCAAGACAAATATGTCTATATGCATCATTTCGATTCCATTATCGACACAAAATGGACTACTCTATTGGCTACTAATTCCTAGGAGCCCTATATGAATGTTGCTTAGGAATTTATTGCGAGAGCCTAAATCATGGTGAGGAAATGAAATGACCATGTGGAGCACTATGACAACTTCCACCAGCAGGACCTCGCCATTGTACCTGAGTTGGGCCCTATGCTTGAGGGATACCAGATTAGAGAAGTGGAAGGTTGACTTAGGATGAGTCAAATATTATGGTCGGGGCCTGTTGGGCCCTTTGTTTTTTAGGGATCCCCCTTTTTGTGAAAATACTAAAGTTTTGTGGGAAAGAACAACATGGTAGGGAAAGATCAGAAGCGGAAAAAAACAATTAGGCGAGCAAAAATACAATTGAAAGTATAACAACAATTAAAATGTAGCATGCACTAGCTAGATGAGTAGTGGAAAATCCAAAGATCTTGAGAAAATGCAAGGAAGAAGATGGAAAAGAAGCAGAATCAAGAATCAATGCCAGAAAAACACTGGAATCAAGAAGCCAAGAAGAGGCCAAGGAAACAATTAAAATTTGGAGTTATGTAATGTGAAAGGGTTACTCCCTTATGGTTTTACCGTTGTTACGAGTATGATGATCATTATTGAGTCTATCTTGCAGAGCTATTGTAAAGGGGTTTTGAATGGCACATTGCTTGCTCAAAAGCTTAAGAGTCTGTAATGGGTATATGGGTATAGAATTTTCTATGTACATTGTTGTATGATAATTGTGATGGTTGTAACACCATGTTGAGATGATGATAATATAGAATAAGGTTATTCGGGCTCTAAAATTGTGTTATAGTGTGCATGAATCCATAGTTTCTTTGTTGTGCGACTGCTTCTGTTATGTCTACATAGAAATTAATCAATGTGTATGTATGTCTTGTTGCATATTGATGAGTTGAACTATAAATTATCATGTTGAACACAATGGTGCATCCTATTTGACTCCCTTCATCACTTAAATCTTGAATGCGCTTTAGGTGATACCTCCTTCCCTTGTGAAAGGTTGAATATGCCAGCACTGCTAGACTACAACGGTACCTTTGTTGGTAACCTTTGAGAGCCCTGGTCTCGAACTTTTGCCAACAACAACAAGTACACTAAGGGGCATAAATGTAGTGAGAATAAAATATTCTATATATAGTGAAGTGGAAGAATATCAAGAATTGGAACCACCACAAGATACAGATCTAAAACAAATTACTCCAACAATATCTTGTCATGCATTGGATGGCATCAATACTCCACAAACCTTCAAGATACAAGGATACATCAAAAATAAAATGGTCATGGTGTTGATTGATTATGGTAGTACCCATAACTTCATCAATTACAAATTAGCAAAATATCTCAATTGCTTTGTATTTCTAGCACCAGAGTTTCAAGTAATGATTGTGGATGGAGGTACCATAAATTGTTCTGGGAAGTTCCATAATATTAAGCTCAATATGGGAGAGTATTTTTTGGATAGTCCCATGATTTCCATCCAAATGGGTGTTTTTGATGTTGTATTAGGGGTCTAATGGTTACAATCATTGGGAACATTGGCCCTTAATTTTCAAGATCTTTTCATGACATTTTCCTTAGATGGCAAGGAAATTGAGCTTAGAGGTATCCAAGGGAAACCCTCTAAGGTGATAAGCTCTAATAGCATGACAGAATTACTCAAAAAGGGACACTATAGTGTAATTTCACAATTGTTCTCACTTGATGTTCAAACATCTATATCCTCTACTCCATTATATCTCCAAATAGTTATCAACAATCATTCCAAGGTATTTGGTGAAATTCCTAAAGATATTTCACCTTCTTGAGATCATCACCATGATATCCATTTGCAACCAGGAAGTGTACCACCTAACATTAGGCCTTACAGGTATCCATATGCACAGAACAGTGAGATTGAATGTATGATCCAAGAAATGTTAGTGGTCGGAATTATTCAACCTAGACAAAATTCCTTCTCTTCATGAGTGGTGATGGTTACAAAAAATGATGGTTCATAGCATATGTGTCCAGATTATAGATAGCTCAACAAAATTACCATCAAAGATAAGTTTCATATTCGTGTAATTGATGAATTATTAGATGAATTGCATGGAGAATTTTACTTTACTAAGTTAGATCTTCATTCAAGATATCATCAAATCGAAGTGAGGCAAGAAGACATTCCAAAAACAACTTTTAGAACACTTGAAGGTCATTATGATTTTTTGGTTATGCCATTTGGACTTACTAATGCACCTCTAGCAGCATTATTAAAGAAGGAAGCATTTTCTTAGACTGAAGGAGAAACCAAATATTTTGAAACACTTAAGGAGGCTATGTGTACAACTCTCATCCTGGCCACATATGACCTCACAAATTTTTTTATTGTGGAGTGTGATGCCTCGGGCCATGGAATTGGTGTAGTTTTAATGCAATAAGGAAGGCCCCTTGCCTTTGAAAGTAGCCAACTTAGAGGGAAAAAATTAATCAAGCACATTTATGAAAAATAAATGTTGATCATACTACATGCAATTAAGAAATGGCACCCTTGCCTAATAGGAAGACACTTCAATATAAAAATAGATCATGATAGTTTGAAGTACTTCTTGGAAAACCGATCATCTTTAGAAGAGAAACAAAAATGGGTTACAAATATGCTAGGTTATGACTTTTAAATTATCTACAAAAAAGGAAAACATAATGTTTTGGAAGATGCACTTTCAAGAAAAGAAGAAGAAACAAAAGGTTCACTATGTGCTATTTCTATCTCGTAATCTGATTGGGTGGAAGAAGCAAAGGCTAGAATGGAAGAAAGATAAAGAGGTATGAAAGATAATTCAACAACTACAAAATGACCCCATTTCATCAGATAATTTTGTATGGAAGAATGATTTTATATCGTATCATGATCACCTATATGTATGTAACAATTTCCAACTCAAACAAAAGGTCCTTCTAGAATTTCACACTTCTCCTATAGGAGGACATTCAAGATTCTTGAAAACGTACCACAGGATCAAGAAGGATTTTTTCTAGGAAGGTCTTAAAATTGATGTTCAAAATTTTGTTTCTAAATGTTTGGTCTGCCAATAGAATAAGGGAGAGACAATCAATATGCCAGGTCTCCTACAACCATTAGCTATACCAAGTCAACGTTGGGAAGAAGTTTTGATGGATTTTATTAGAGGTTTACCAAAATCTAAGGTAAATATTGCCATCATGGTAGTAGTGGATAGACTAACAAAGTATGCCCATTTTTATCTCTTTCTCATCCTTTTAAAGTAAGTACGTAGCCGCAACATTCATGGAAATGGTTCAAAAGCTACATGGAGTCCCTAAGATTATTGAAAGAGATAGAGATCTAATTTTCACTACAAATTTTTGGACTAGATTATTTTCTTTTTTGGGTACTCAATTGTTTCACAACTCATCTTACCATCCTTAATCCGATGGGAAAAATGATATTGTGGAAGGATATCTTCGTTGCTTTGCATCTTATAAATAGACACAATGGGTCAAGTGGTTTCCCTTGGCAAAATGGTGGTACAACAAATCCTTCCATACTTCATCAAAATTGTCCCCATTTATGGAACTTTATGGATATCATCCCTCATCCATCACATCACCCTTGAAATGGACTACAAAGGTTCAAGCAGTGGAGGACCACATAGGGAACCAACAAGAGGTTCTAAAACTATTGAAGGACAACTTTGTTATGGCGCAAAATAGGATGAAACAACAAGAAGATCAACATTGCAGTGAAAGGGAATTTGAAGTGGGGGATTGGATATTTATGAGGCTACAACCATATAAACATATTTATCTCAAGCATCAAAAGAAGGAAAATAAATTAGCACCCAAATATTATGGCCCCTATAAGGTTTTGCAAAGAATTGGAATTATGGCTTACAAATTGGAGTTGCCTCCATCTTCACGTGTACATCCAGTGTTCCATGTTTCTTGCTTAAAGACGGTAATTGGAAATAAGATCCCAATCCAAACTATTTCACTAGAGATTAATGACGAAGGGAAAATAATACTAGAACCAGAAATAATCCTTTCAACAAGGATTAAGAAACTGAGAAATCGAGCAATTACATTGTATCTCATCAAATGGAATCACTTGCCAGTGGAAGAGGCGACATGTGAAAATGAGTTTTTCTTGTAGAAACACACGTGGCTAGTCAAGTGTTGAGGATAGCACTTGATTTAAGGGGAGGGGCATGTTAAGCCCTATACAAAGCCCCATGTTATGTATAAAACCCATTATTAATCCCTACATATTGAATTATTACATTTCTAGTGTTATATTTGTATGTAGGTTAGAACTCTTCATTGCAACCTTTCATTATAATTGTACCATTTTTCTCCTAAATATATACCAAGGAGGCATAATATTAGGATCATATTATCTCATCTCATATTGTATTCTAAATTGGATATATTGCAAAAGGAGGTTCCCCCCTTGAAATGGATTGTATTCATTGAATTTTTGTCATTTTTAAGGCAATGGATCATAACATAACATTGTGAATATATCACTTACAACAGTGTCAAGAGATCAGCACTTGTGGAACATTCGGCAAACACAATGCACCATATTCGGATGGAATATGAAAAACTCATAGCAAGTATTGATCGTTTCACTAAACATTGTATCAAAGAGGCTATTGAATTTGACAGGCCAGGTATGGGTGGAAATTGTAACTCCACACTTGATTGTTTGCATAATTTAATATGAGAGGTTCATAAATACAATATAGAATTATTATTGGTCTTCCCCTTTGGGGTGACTCTTCCTATCACCTATGACTCTTCATATTTCTCCTGAGTGATATTTACAATGATATTTATAATAATAATAATCTAATTTGTAAGGTAACGACCAAGCCAGAAACCAAATTGGTGTATAATACCCCATTGTTTGTGGGACAAGGTACCCCCTCCACCCAACTATTTGACTACTAAAGTCTACGAAGGTGTGCATAGCCTACCCCCTTCTGGATTTGAACATATGACCTCCTAGGAGGAAACACATGTTCTTAACCATTAAGCCCACTCAATATGTACACAATAACAAGGATTATGTATCCAACATTCCCCCCTTAATCTGAAGGGGTGTTTGTGAGTCCAATCATCATTCCGAACTTTTCAAAAAAAATCTCTTCCAAGCGTTTTAGTGAAGATGTCCATGATTTTCTCATTTGTTGAACAATGTCTCGAGTGAATAGTATTGGCATTTACATGATAACGAATTAGGTGATACTTTGTTTTGATATGCTTAGTTAGATCATGGAATCTAGGATTCTTGGCCAACTTGATTGTAGAAGTATCATCAACTAGAAGAGGAGTAGAATTCACTTGTTTCTCTTTCAAATCTTCAAGTATTTTCTTGAGCCACGCAGTCTCCTTTGTTGCTTCTATAGCTATCACATACTCTACCTATGTTGTGGAATCTGCTAGAACTAATTGTTTGTGTGATCTCCATGAGACATTTGTTGATCCAAGACTCATGAGATAGCCTAAAGTTGACACTCCATTAACAAAGTCTAAATCATAATATCCAATCAGGTTGAAATCATCCACCTTAGAGTAATTCAATCCAAATTCTTGAGTTCCCTTCAAGTATTTTAGAACTCTTTTTGCAGCACACCAATGTCCTTCACAAGGTTTTTACATGAACCTAGAAAAAGTCCCAACAACAAAAGAAATATCTAGTCTAGTGGTGGTAAGATAGATAATACTTCCCATAAACTTATTGTACTTGGTTTCATTCCCTTCTTTTGATGTGAGCTTCAAATTTTGTTCCACTGGAGTAGAAACAAGATTACACTCAGCCATGCTAAACTTCATCAACAATTCTCCAACATACTTCTTTTGAGAGATGAATATGTACTTTGGATTTTGAATCACTTCAATTCCCAAATAGTAGTGTGAATATGTCCCAAATCTGTCATCTCAAAATCTTTCTTCAACTCTTTATTTATGGATGCAATATAAATTTCATTGTTTCTTGTTATAAACAGATAATATGCATACACTATAAGATATGCCACAGTTTTTCCAACTTTCTTAACAAATAAAGATGCATCATCAAGATTGAAGTGCTTGAAATTCAATTTGAGAATATGCTCAATTAGATTTTCATACCAGGCTCGTAGTGCTTGTTCTAGGCCATATAAGGATTTGACAAGCTTGCATACTTTATATTCTTGTCCTTTCACAAAAAAAACCTTATGGTTGAGACATGAAGACATTCTCTTTCAAGTCTCCATTCAAAAAAGTAGTATTCACATCCATTTGATGAATTTTTCATCCATTATATGTTGCCAAGGAAAATAGAGTATGGATGGTATACCATTTTGATATGGGGTAAAAATTCTCTTCATAATCAATACCTTATTTATGTGCAAATCCTTCCATGAGCATTGCTTTGTGCTTTTCAAGTGAGTTATTTGATTTGTACTTGTTCTTAAAGACCCACTTGTATCCAATTGGTTTGGTTCAAATGGAGGATCCACCAATTTCCACATCCCATTCTTGATGAGAGCATCATACGCCTTCAGCGTGGATTCTTTCCACTCATCGTGAGAAGTGGCTTCTTCAAAGGAATTTGGTTCAAAGTTAGTAGATAAATTCAAATCACAATCATGTGAAACATCCATATCATATACATCACCTAAATTTGAATTATCTACATCACCTCCATCTTGTCTTGAGGAACCTTTGATTCCTGTCTTTGTGACCACATCGAGATGGACACTTTGAAGTGTCTTTACAAGCCATTTTGATGGACCTTTCTAAGATGGTCTAGGTTGCTCAGTTGATTGAGATGGCATTGAGTTCTCATCAAGACTCTTCCTTCAATCCTCTCAATCGCGTCATCCAAATGAACTTTAGGTTCAGATGAAGTGGCTAGAACTTCTTCTTGAGGGGGAGATGGTGCTTCAAAAGGATATTCCAAAGATTTATCCAAGATAGGGATCCCCCCTTCAATATGTGGAATCTCATCATCAAATTCATGATATGTATTTACATGAGTGAATTTCTCCAGTTGATCAAGTTGCATCTTAATGGTTTTGTCATTCTTGGAGTATTCAAGAAAAATTACATCTCTAGAAAGAGTGAATTTCGTGTTCAGCTCATCATAAAGACGATCTGCCTTAGTGGTATTTGAGTACCCCAAGAAGATGCACTTACGACTCCTTTCATCAAGCTTGTTTCTTTGTTCCTTAGGAATTAAGGCATAGCATGTGGAACCAAAGACCCTGAGATGCATCAGTGAAGGAATGTGGCCATACCACATTTTATAAGGAATATTGTTTTCAAGAGAATGAAATGGACACATGCTTTTCACATAATCTACACATAGAACTGCATCAGCCCAAAACTTATATTTTACATTCTTTAAAAATGTCATGGAAGAAACCATATTTAGGAGAGTGATATTCATTATTTCATCTACACCATTCTATTGAGGATTGTATGGAAATGGGGTTTGATGTTTGATCCCATGTTGGTGAAGATAGTTTTCAAATTCATTAGATATATATTCTCTTCCATTATCAGTACAAAGAGAGCCAATACAAGAACGAGCTTCATTTTGAATCCATAAATGAAAATTTTAAAAGTTTCAAAAGCTTGAGATTTATCTTTCAACAAGTACACCCAACACATCCTAGTGTAATCATCAATAAAAGACATAATATAATTATTTTCATTTGAAAAAGGAACAAACATAGGGCTACACAAATCAGAATCTATCATTTCAATTTTTCTACATGCTCTAGAAGTAGAATCATGAAATAGTTGTTTGCTATGATTTCCAAGGATACAAGAATCACACTACTTCAAGTTCCTAGGAATAGTAGGCAAACCAGAAACACCATTCTTTTTTAGAAAATGAGGGTTATCATAATTAATGTGACTAAATCTAGCATGCCATAAGAGACTAGATGGCATTGTACCTTCATTGTGATGAGAGAGGTATGTATAATTATGTTCATGAGTAGATGTCCCTTTCAACTTCAACAGTCTTCCATCTTCCACTCCATCCATGACAACCATGTTGTTGGAAGCCTTCTTTATTTCAACTTTTCCAATGAAAATATGAATAGAGTGGTCTTGCTATCAAATGTGCACAAGGGACATCAAGTTCCTTTGTAGCTCAAGAAGATAGAGCACATTGTGCAAAAGAGCATTCGGGAGTCTAGGAAATTTAATCCTAATGGTGCCCATTCTCGAAGGTTTAAGACTTGATTTATCTGCAAAATAAACTATGTCATATACATTTTCATTAATATAAGTCTCTTCAGAAGGTCATGTAGCAGGTTGCACCTATGTCAAGCATCCATGCATCTCTCCAAGAAGAAAATGGAGTGTTAAACAAATCTTTAGTTACTCCTATATTGCAATGGGAAACAATGTAATGAGTAGATTCATGTACTTACCTTTCATCGGATCTAATGTTTTACCTTTGTATTATTTATGATTTTGTTTGTCTTTGATATTCTCCCATGGTATTCTATAGTCATTTTCTTCATGCGACCCATTCCTTATGCAATGGGTACAGTGAATATTAGATCTTTCGCCTTGGTTGTTTATGCTCCCTTGCCTCTAAAATTCTTTCTTCGACGTCATTTTTTGTTGCCCTCTCCTCTAGAAAATTCATGTGGTTTATTCTTCCCTTTCTGATCAAGGCACACAGTGTCATTGGTGGACTGAGTTGACTTATTTCCAAATGTTTTCTGACATTCTGCAACTTTCTCCACCAAAGTGTCAAATGTTGTGGATTTCATTTGACCACTATCTTGCAGAGATTCAAGGTAGTGAGAATATCTAAGGTAGAGGGTCTTAATGAAGGTTGTGAGATGGAGGTATATATTCACTCAAGTGGCTTCAATGTCATGCATCATGGCTTTAATTTCATAAGCTAAATCCATAGGATCATCATGTTGATCAAGGTCGGTTGTCATTGATGTCAACCCTTGAAGAAAGACCTATAGCACAAAGGTTTGGGTAATGGAGCCAATAGTGTTTGATGTAAATATGACTCATTATTGTTTTTTCATGGTTGATAAGAAGTAAATATGGATGAACTCCAAAGTGGTCCCCTTATGGTGAATGCCCTCACGGGAAGACGCTTTGTGGAGTAAGAGAACCCATGCTTAATTGTGAAATAATGAGATGAAGGAAAGTGAATTTGTCAGGAAAAATATCCTAGATGGATAGTTCTTGTCATGTCATTTCCTATGGTATGTGGAACGTCACATAATTCCTCACGGTTAGAGAGTTATGGCCATGAGAAGTTGGAGACCCCAGGTTTGGGTAATGGACCCAAGTTTGTTTGATGGGTAACGGTATGAGTTATGAAATATTTTCAGATAATAATATTCTATATGGATATTACATGTCATTCCATTTCTGGTTGTATGTATAACGTCACATAACTCCTCACGGTTTGAGAGGTATGGCCTTACGAAGTTGGAGGACCCTCATATGTCATCTAGAAGCCCCAAAAGGTCAAAGTAATCAAAGTGGTTTAAGAGATTTTAAAAGGTAAATAATAAAGTGAAGTGAT
>ML787476.1:255601-269150 GCA_009831015.1 Picea engelmannii | reverse complement strand
ACCAGAGATCGCAAGATTGACAATAAAACAAGATGAAGAAAATTCTACAGAGAAAAGGAAAGATGTTAGATACAGAAAGGTTTGGAAAATAACTAAAAGAAAGGAAGGACAGGTAAATAAGGAACAGGTTCAAGAGATTGTACTTTCAGACATTGTAGTGAAAGAAGAATCCACAGATAGAAAGAAAGAAGTTAGAGCTCAGAGAGATAATAAATATACCAATGAAGATGATGATGAATCTACCAATGAAGATGATGATGAATACACATCAGAGCAGGAATTGTTCTAAGCCATCTGGCTTAGAGACTCCCAAGTAATATGAATATTAGATAGGGGGAGTCTATGTGATAGTTGTGAAAAACCAAAGAACCATCCTTCGAGTAGCTTGCAGAGTTTAAGAAGACATATTCAGAGCAATCAGTTAGCATAAGTACAGTTTGATAGTATAATGATAAATGGGTTAGCATTATGGACAATTGCGCAAATA
Organism: Picea engelmannii; assembly: GCA_009831015.1. Taxonomy (NCBI): domain Eukaryota; kingdom Viridiplantae; phylum Streptophyta; class Pinopsida; order Pinales; family Pinaceae; genus Picea; species Picea engelmannii. The sequence continues at coordinate 268,663 of ML787476.1, read as the reverse complement.
GAGTCTTGGACAGTATGGAAAAAGATGGATTTGTAAGAAGACTTAGGAGGTTTTAATAGATATATGATAGTGGACGAGAGCATGGATTCATAGATTGGTTCAGAGAGTGGTTCAAAGACAAAGGAACATTATTGTAATGGATGATAATTACACAGGAAATGGCTCAAACAATACTAATGGATTACAAATTGACAGATATTTTGTGGACACAGGTAGTGCATACATCATTTCACATTCAAAACAGAGTAATGCTCAGAAAAAACACTGATAAAACTCCCTACGAGCTATGGAAAGGAAGACCAACAAATGTGAAGCACTTCAGAGTTTTTGGAAGAAAATGCTACATCAAAAGAGAAGATGGAAAAATGGGAAAGTTTGACTCTCATGCGGACAAAGGAATACTTGTTGGTTACTGAAGTACAAGGAAATCATACAAGTGTTACAATATAAGATTAAACAAAGTTGTGAAAAGCATCAACGTAACAATTGATGAAACAGGGAGACCATAATCAAAGGAAGAAGAAAACAAATCAATGGAACAACTTTTCAAAGAAGAAGATGAAAAAGAATTAGAAGAGGAAGATGAATATGAAGAGAATCCGACAGAAGCAGAAGAGCAAGTCCAACAAGTATCTCCAAAGACACCCAGTAAATGAGTACAGAAGAATCATCCTTCAGATCAAATTATCAGGAACAAAGATGCAGGAGTTGAGATTAGAAGAAGAATCCGCTCACCAGAACAAATACACCTAGCACTCTTATTGGTGCAGACCCACTTGGCCCTTAGGTTGAGGATCCACTTACAGGATCATTCTTTGTTTCCCTTTGAGCTGGATAAGCTCTTTCAATTTCCTATTTGAATCTTCTTTCTTTTGATCCACAGGTCCTTTCGGAAGCTTCCCTCGCGCGAACGGCACTAGGTGCAAGCTCCCCCTTCTCCACGTGACCACCGGCTATGACCAAGGCCTAAACTGAAAGGCACTTGTCACAACTCGCCACTCACAAGTTCGTGAGTCGATACTCTCGACTCTTCCTTCCTAAACTCACGATACCCGAAATGTCGATACGGGTATAGCTCCCTACTGTCAGCGCCCTTCATGCATGACCACCGGCTAGGTTTCCCACTAGCGCTTCTCTCCTTTCGCCACTTCGCAAGTCGAAAGGTTGGACTTTCGTTCCCTTATATTATGAACCCCTGAGACACAAAAATTCAATGGGGTGTTGACTCCCTTCAATGAACAACGCGTGTCTTCCTATCTATTCCACGGGCCCAACTTGTGATTCTTCCACGTGTTCCTTACACTCCACTTGGCCACTTCGCTACTCGTCTTTCGCGACCTAGAGTACCTAACCTTTGGGCTCTCACCTCGCGAACCTATGAGTTCACAAGATATCTAGATCTCTTCCACATTTCCTCCCTAGATGGACAGCTTTGATCCACTCGCCACTTCACGACTTCATGAACCTTGATGCAAAACTTTCGACCCTTCAACTCACGAAACCCCGAAATGAGATTTCGCGAGCGATCCAACGGCCCTGGCTGACTTGGATCCTACGGTCCTGATTTATTCTAAGCTTACGCTTGAGGGAAAGCTCATCGTAACGTACCTACTTCTTTGCAAGATTTGATGGCTCTTGTGACTTCGTGAATTCTTCTCAAAGAATTTTGATCGTCCATTTCTTCCTGGACAATTCCTGCGAATTTAACCAAGTATTTCTCCACGGAACTTACCCGCCTACAACACAAACTTGCTATGCCTCCTTTCAATGCCTCAAGGCACCAACCTTCTATGTTTTTCTTCGAAAACTACGAAGACCCTATCCCTCCTGAGCTTTCTCTAACTCTGAGTCTTAAAAAAGACTCTTGCACGCACTCCTTGTGGTGAATCCTTCAATTACTTCAAAGAAGTGAAGTCCTTCGACTCTGCGCACTCCCTGCAACAGTAGTCCTTCAAAAATTTCTCATGTTCACAAACTCTGAGGCTTTACTAGGCCTTCGCATGCTTTGCACAACTCCTGTACTCAACTTTCACTTCTGCGAGAATGAGAACAATTGTTATCCCTCCTGAGATTTCAGAGATAAACTCTGACTTCTGTCAACACACCCCTTGTGAACAAACTTCACTGCACTCCTTGTAGGAATTTTACTCACTCAGGCAGAGAAAAAATTGAAACTCATTCCTTACTCTCCCTCCCATATTTCAAACATTAAACAAGAAATCATACACACATGGCATAAACAACAAATGCATGACAGAAAGAGTAAAACAGTCATGAGCATAACATTCAACAATGCATACATAGAGAATATATGAGAACCATGAATCTGAATCAAGGCTTTTTTTTTTGTATTAATCCAGAACTTTTGTACATGGAATTCTTCTACACAACTCTCTACTTCTTCTCTTCTCTGCTCTATCTTGACAATCATGTTACAACTATACAATGAGGGTGTCTATATCTCGTTTCCCTCTTGCGCTCTAAAACTGTCTAATCTAGAATTAAATTCTATCTACCTACATTCATTACACATAAAGGTTCCTATCTACTATGGACGAGAGCGGATCGTTCAAGGTCCTTTTACAATAATACAAGCATGCCTCCACTTAATGACTTCATTAATATTTCAAAACATTTTCAAAAAATGTGCTCGGTGCTTTTCCAGCTGTCTCTTATCTCCGCGTTGTCTCGTTGCTAGTTATGCTTGCACGCCCTTGCGATGCTCCTACATCATACTCCCTCGCTTGAAAATTTTCATGGGCTCCTATCCATGAGCTCACGCAAGGTTTGTCCATGCTTCTGGATTTCTGCTTCATTCTCCTAGCTGGCATCTTCAACTGGATGGCCCTTCCACTTGACCAAGTATTCAAAGTATTGCTTTCGCCTGGTCCTCTTACCAACTCTTTTGTCCAGTATGCACTCCATCTGCGGCTTTTCTGCAACTGGCATTTGTTTTTTCCATTGAATCTCTGGTTGTTCACTACCTTCTTATGCTTCCTCATATTTATAAGGGTACAAATCCGAGACATTGAATATCGAAGAAATTCTGATCCCATCGGGTAATTCAATCTCATATGCATTCGCCCCAAATTTCTTTAAGACCTTACATGGTCCGATTTTCTTCATCTTCAGTTTATTATATGTTCCACTCAGGAACCTTTCCTTTCTCAAATGTGAAAGGATAAAATCACCAACTTCGAACTAAAGTTGTCTCTTGTGTTGATCTACTCTCCACTTATATTCTTGGCTCAAACTCTGTAATCGTTCCTTCACCTGGTTGTTAAGTTCCTTCATCGCCTCTGCGAAATCTTCTGCACTAACGCTCCTAGTCGCAATCTATTCTGAATCCCTCAACTCATAAATTCCTCTTGGTTTCATGCCATAAACAATATAAAATGTACTTTGTCCCATGCTTCTGTTGATTGAATCGTTGTAAGAAAACTCCGCCTATGGTAATATGTTTTCCCACTGGTTGTGGTGTTCCGTCACCAAGCTCCTCAGTAAGTCTCCCAAACTCATGTTCATGACTTCTGTCTGTCCATCCGTCTGAGGATGATAAGCTGAACTAAATGACAAGTTTGTTCCCAGCTTCTTCCACAAGGTTATCCAGAAGTGTCCTACAAACTTAGTGTCTCGATCCGAAACTATGCTCCTTGGTAAGCCGTGAAGTCAAATGACTTCTTTGAAAAACAGGTCCGCAATGTGAGTTGCGTCACTGGTTTTCTGACATGGAATGAAATGTGTCATTTTGGAAAATATATCCACTACCACAAAGATTGAGTCAAACCCTCTTTGTGTTCTTGGCAGCCCCAATATGAAGTCCATTCTTACCACATACCACGGCCTCTCAGGTATGGGTAATGGTTGATAAAAACCTACATTATGCCTCTTTTCTTTTGGATGTTGACAAATTCTACATCTGTCCATGAATCTTTTGACGTCTGCTCACATTCCTGGCCAAAAATATGACTCATTCAACTTTGCAAACATCTTGTCATGACCGAAATGTCTGGCCAATCCTCCACTATGTTTCTCCTTCAGCAAATTTTCCCTCATGGAGCATTTCGGAATACAAAGTTGATTACCTTTAAACAGTAATCCTTCCTGGATCATGTATTCTGCCCATTGGCTTCTATCCCTGAGAATTGGATTCTCAGCTACTTCATATGCCTCTTTAAAATCTGGATCATCTCTATACATGTCCCTGAGATCATCAAAACCCAATGTTTTGACTCTGAACTCCTGCAATAGCAAACATTTCCTGCTCAAAGCATCAACAACTTTGTTAGGAGTTCCAGAAATATGTTTAATCACAAAAGTGAATTTTTTCATATATTCAACCCATTTAACATGTCTTTGATTCAACTTCTCCTGTTGAGTCACAAATTGCAATGCATGATTATCACTATACAAGACAAACTCCTTAGGAATTAAGTAATGTCTCCATTTTTTCAATGCCTGAATAATAGTATAGAATTCCTTATCATATGTGGAGTATTTTATCTTGGCTTCATTCAGCGTCTCATTGAAATATGCTATCGGCCTGTCTTCTTGACTCAAGACTGCCCCTATTGCAAATCCACTTGCATCACATTTTACTTGAAATGTCTTTTGGAAATCAGGCAACACCAGAATTGGTTGTTCCATAATTTTCCTTTTCAGCAAATTGAATCTTTTCTCAGCCTCTTCCATCCAATGAAAAGATTTGTGTCTCTTCTTCGCTGTGTCCATCATTGGTGCACTAATTCCATTGAAATTCCTAATGAACTTTCGGTAGAAACTAGCCAATCCATGAAAACTTCTCACTTCAAATATATTCTTTGGTGATGACCAATTATTGATTACCTCCACCTTATCTGGATCCATCCTCAACTTATCTGCAGAAATAACAAACCCCAAATAAATGAGCTATGTCTTGATGAAAGAGGATTTCTTCATGTTTATCAGCAACTTCTCTTGCTGTAACCTTTGCATCACTGTAGCCAAATGTTTCAGATGCTCTGCCTTTGTTTTACTGAAAATTGGTATGTCATCAAGATACACAATGACAAATTTTCCGATGAAATCCTTCAGGACTTCATTCATCAATCTCATGAAAGTACTTGGCGCGTTTGTTAATCCAAATGGCATAACAAGACATTCATACAACCCTTCGTTAGTCTTGAAGGTTGTCTTCCATTCATCACCTTCTCTCATACGAATATGGTGATATCCACTTTTCAAATCAATCTTCAAAACAAAATTTGCCCCACTCAAGCAATCCATCAGATCATCCATCCTTAGCAATGGAAAGTTGTACCTGATGGTTATTTTGTTGATTTCCCTCAAGTCAGTACACATCCTCCAGCCTCCGTCTTTCTTTGGGCTGAGTACTGTCGAAACAGCACACAGACTCAAGATTTCTCTGATCAAACCTTTGTCCAACAAATCCTGGACTTGTCTTTTGACATCTTCATTCTCCTGCAGCGTCAATCTGTACGCTGCTTTGTTTGGAAAACTATCTCCAGGTATGAGATCAATTTGATGACTTATACTTCTAATCGGTGGCAATGAACGAGGTAGTTCGTCCACTACTATGTCAGTGAACTCTTCCAGCAGTTCCTGAACCTCTTATGGTAAATCATCTACCCTTGTGCTGGTTAAAACAATCTTTGGCTTCCTGACCACAATGAATTGCAGTTCCTCCTTCTTCTTAACCTCTGTAAGAAGTTCCTTCCCACTCATGAGAAGTACAATGTTGCTTACTTCAGGTTTCACCTCTTTGTCTTTAATCGGAAACAACATGTGAATTCTCCCATTTTTCTCTAGGGTGTATGTGTTCATTCTCCCGTTATGAATCACATTCCTGTCATATTGCCACAGTCTACCCAGCAATAGATGACAAACATCCATAGGAATAACATCATAGAGTATTTCATCTTTATACCCTCCTATTTTAAACTCAACTAAACATTGCTTAATGACATTTACCTGATGTCCTTTTTGCAACCACGAAACTCTATATGGGCTTGGATGATCAATCGTCTCCAGCTCCAGCTTTTCTACCATCTCTGTTGAAATGAGATTATCCGTGCTACCACTGTCTACAATAACTTTACATTTCCAGTCTTTGGTTTTGCACGCAGTCCGAAAAAGTCTATTTCTTTGGACTGAACTCTCCACCTCCTTCTCTGGTGTCAAAAGATATTTTTGCATCATCAGCGATCTTCCACCTTCAGCATCCTCTGCCTCAACATTTCGCCTTTGTGCTTCGGTAATGTGAGTCTCTCCTTCCTCTTTCTTCTTGTCTGGACATTCATAAGACTTGTGTCCGACCTTTCCGCACGTGAAGCATTTTATCACTCCACCTCTTCCTCTTCCTCTACCTCTCGTATGAGGAAAAATGTTGTTATCAGCATACTCTCCTCTCTGATCAGCATACTACCTTCTCTTTCCAACATATTTCCCTTTCTGTGAGCTTCCACCTCTCTCAATCTGAGGTTTCTTCCATTCTTCCTTAGGCTTCTGATTTCTATCTTGGATGACTGATTTGCCCCAGGATTGACTTCTGCCTCAGCCTCTTTGACTTTGTTTTTGGCTCAGCTTCTCTTCCACCTTTAGATCCATTTGATAAGCATCTTCTACCGTTCAGATGGTCATCATGCTCATCTGATCCTGATTTTCGTATCTTAGGCCATTCATATACCTGGAAACATTTTCATCATTACTTTCACGATGACCTACTCTGATGTTCAGCCTGTAGAACTCTTCAGTGTACTCCTTCACTATCATCAGCTTCTGTCTCAAGTTCTACATCCTTCGAAACAGAGTAATTTGGTAATATCTGGAAATGAATTTCTCTTTCATCTTTGCAATCATCCTATCCCAACTCTTGATTTTCTGCTTACCTTGGCAGCGTCTGTCAGCTTGTAGTTCATCCCGCCACAATGTTGCATGTCCTTTAAGTCTCGTGACAGCATGTTTGACTTTCTTGTCTTCTTCGACATCTTCATATTCAAAATACGTGTCCAGAGCTCTAATCCAGTCTAGAAGCTCTTCAACATCCAAGTTTCCCTCATAAACTGGAATGTCCATTTTGGCTCTTGCACTCATTCTTGCAACATCTCTAATCAAGCGTTCATTTGTTGCAATTTCTTCTTCTTCATGTCCAGCATCATCTTCACTTTCGGACTCACTGACATCTCCAATATCAGTTGTGCACCTTTGTTTTATTTCCACATCCATGAGTCTGGCACGAATGTCATGCAGATCTCTCTCCACTTATGGATTCTGCACCTGCCTGCCCCTTCCTTCTGGAATTTCCCTTTCCTCTAGCGGATCAAGTGTTTGCTTGTCTCTTCTCCTCGACAGCATGGATGAAATTCCTTCTCATTTTTCCTGTCTGAAATATACAAACAAGAATCAGGCTCTGATACCAGATGGTGCAGACCCACTCGGCCCTCAGGTCGAGGATCCACTTACAGGATCGTTCTTCATTTCCCTTTGAGACAGATTGGCTCTTTCAATTCCCTGTTTGAATCTTCTTTCTTTTGATCCACGGGTCCTTTCAGAATCTTCCCTGGCATGAACGGAACTAGGTGCAAGCTCCCCCTTCTCCACGTGACCACCGGCTATGACCAAGGCCTAAACTGAAAGGCGCTTGTCACAACTTGCCACTCATGAGTTCATGAGTCGAGACTCTCGAATCTTCCTTCCTTCCTAAACTCCCTATTGTTAGCGCCCTCCGCGCGTGACCACCGGCTAGGTTTCCTACTAGCGCTTCTCGCCTTTCGCCACTTCGCAAGTCGAAAGGTTGGACTTCCGTCCCCTTATCTTACGAACCCCCGAGACACGAAAATTCAATGGGGTGTTGACTCCCTTCAATGAATAATTGATGACTTCTTGTCTATTCCACGGGCCCACCTTGCGATTATGCCACGTGTTCCTTATGCTCCACTTCGCACTTCGCCACTTCACTACTCACCTTTCGTGACCTAGAGTACCCAACCTTTGGGCTCTCACCTCGCAAACCTCCAAGTTTGTGAGATCTCTAGATCTCTACCACCTGTCCCCCCTAGATGGACGGCTCTGATCCACTAGACACTTCGCGACTTTGCGAACCTTGATGCAAAACTTTCGACCCTTCAACTCACGAAACCCCGAAATATGATTTTGTGAGCAATCCAACAACCCTGGATGACTTGCATCCTACGGCCCTGATTTATTCTAAGCTTACGCTTGAGGGAAAGCTCACCATAATGTACCTACTTCTCTGCAATATCTGACAGCTCTTGTGACTTTGCGAATTCTTCTCAAAGAATTTTTACCGTATGTTTCTTCCTGGACAATTCCTGCGAATTTAACCAAGTATTTCTCCACAGAACTTACCTTCATGCAACACAAACTTGCTATGCCTCCTTTCAACGCCTCAAGGCACCAACCTTCTGTGCTTTTCTTCGACAACTGCGAAGACCCTATCCCTCCTGAGATTTCTCCAACTCTGAGTCTTAAAGAAGACTCCCGCATGCACTCCTTGCAACGAATCCTTCAATTACTTCAAAGAATTGAAGTCCTTCGAGTCTGCGCACTCCCTGCAACAGTAGTCCTTCAACAATTTATCAGGTTTGCAAACTCTGAGATTTTACTCGGCCTGCGCATGCCTTGCACAGCTCTTGTACTCAACTTGCACTTTTGCGAGAATGAGAACAATTGTTATCCCTCCTGAGCTTTTAGAGATGAAATCTGAATTCTGTCAACGCACCCCTTGCGGACAAACTTCACTGCACTCCTTGTAGGAATTTTACTCACTCATGCAGAGAAACAATTGAAACTCATTAGTTACTCTCCCTCCCAAATTTCAAACATTAAACAAGAAAACATACACACATGACATAAATAGAAAATGCATGACAGAAAGAGTAAAACATTCATGAGCATAACATTCAACAATGCATACACAGAGAATATATGCGAACCATGAGTCTGAATCAAGGCTTTTTCTTTTTGTATTAATCCAGAAATTTTGTACATGGAATTCTTCTACACAGCTCTCTGCTTCTTCTCTTCTCTTCTCTATCTTGAAAATCATGTTACAACTATACAATGAGGGTGTCTATATCTCGTTTCCCTCTTGCGCTCTAAAACTGTCTAATCTAGAATTAAATTCTATCTACCTACATTCATTACACATAAAAGTTCCTATCTACTATGGACGAGATCGGATCGCTCAAGGTGCTTTTACAATAATACAATCATGCCTCCACTTAATGACTTCATTAATATTTCAAAACATTTTCAAAAAATGTGCTCAGTGCTTTTCCAGCTATCTCTTATCTCCACGTTGTCTCATTGTTGGTTATGCTTGCACGCCCTTGCAATGCTCCTGCATCACTTATCTACAATTGAACCAAATGGTTTTGAAGAAGCTAGCAAGGATGAATTTTTGAATAAGGCCATGGATGAAGAATTGGATCAAATAGAGAAAAATGACACTTGGAAATTGGTTCCAAGACCAAAGAATAAGAATGTGATCGGCACAAAATGGGTTTTCAGGAATAAATTGAATGAAGATGGACAAGTTACATGGGACAAAGCTATATTGGTATGTAAAGGATATGCACAGATTGAAGGAATCGACTTTGAAGAGACATTTTCCCTAGTTGCCAGAATGGAAGCAATCTGTTTGCTTTTAGCTTATGCATGCTCCAAGAATATTAAAGTATATCAGATGGACGTAAAATCAACTTTTCTGAATGGGGAATTTGAAGAAGAAATCTACATTGAACAACCAGAAGGATTTCAGTTGTCAGAGAACATAGACTATGTGTGTAAATTAAAGAAGGCCTTGTATGGTCTAAAACAGGCTCCTAGAGCATGGTACTCCAGACTGGATAAGTATCTGCAGTAGGGAGGGTTCAGAAAAGGAAGTGCAGACAACAACCTCTACATCAAGGTAAGTCAAGGTAATATTTTATTAATTGAAGTTTATGTTGATGATATTATTTTTGGTAGTGATGATGACAGGTTAAGCCAGAAATTTGGAAAAGACATGCAGAATGAATTTGAAATGTGGTTACTTGGAGAACTATCCTTCTTTCTGGGACTTCAGATACGTCAAAGCAACCAAGGAATTTTTATTTGTCAAACCAAGTATATCAGAGAAATGCTAAAGAGGTTCAGAATAGAATATTACAAACCAGTTATCACTCCCATGCAAACCAGTTGTAAATTGAGCAAAGATGATGATTCAAAGTCTACAGATCAGAGGCAATATAGGTCAATGATTGACAGCCTACTATATGTGACAACATCCAGACCAGATGTAATGCAGGCAGTTGGACAGGTGGCATGATTTCAAGCAGCACGAAAGGAATCACATGTATTAGCAGTAAAGAGGATCTTCAGATATCTCAAAGGAACAGAAGAGTTTGGATTATGGTATCCAAAAGAAAAAGATCTATCACTTATTGCCTACATAGATGCAGATTGGGCAGGTTGTATTGATGACCGACGAAGCACCAGTGGAGCAGCATTCTACTTAGGTGAGTGTTTGGTATCATGGCTAAGCAAGAAACAATCGTCGGTATCTCTATCTACAGTTGAGGCAGAGTATATTGCAGCAGCAGCATGTTGTCCATAGGTTCTTTGGATGAAACAAACTTTGACAGATATACAGGTTGAGTATGATGAGCCCATTCCAATATATTGTGATAATACAAGTGCCATCAGTATCTCAAAAAACCCTGTGATGCACTCCAAGACTAATCACATTCCAATTAAGTATCATTTTCTATGGGAACAGGTTGCAGAAAGAACATCAGAGTTGAGTATGTGGGCACAAAAGAACAAGTGGCAGACATCTTTACAAAACCACTTCCACGGGAAGCCTTTAAATATCTTTGCCAAAGACTTGGAGTTATTTCTACTCCAAAAATGAATGTTTTTTGAATTATTTTTGAATGCTTATCTTATATGTTTTATATGTACACGAGGAAGCACCATAAGAGGACAGTCTGTAAGGGGGAGCAGCCCCGGATGGAAAGATACCTTTGCCATTGATGACAAAGGGGGAGAGATTTATCAGATGCAGAGGACAGAGGCATGGTTCCAGGAGGATCATATTTATCAGATGCAGAGGATAGAGGCATGGTTTCAAGGGGAGCATGAGTGATATGATTTCAGTGTTGCATCAGAGTGTTGCCATCAATGCCAAAGGGGGGGATTGTTGATCAAGGTTGGTTGTCATTGATCTCAACCCTTGAAGAAAAACCCATAGCACAAAGGTTTGGGTAATGGACCCAATAGTGTTTGATGTAAATATGACTCATTATTATTTTTTCATGGTTGATAAGAAGTAAACATGGATGAACTCCAAAGTGGTCCTCTTATGGTGAAATCCCTCACGGGAAGACGCTTTGTGGAGTAAGAGAACCCATGCTTAATTGTGGAATAATGAGATGAAGGAAAGTGAATTTGTCAGGGAAAATATCCTAGATGGATAGTTCTTTTCATACCATTTCTGGTGGTATGTGGAACGTCACATAATTCCTCACGGTTAGAGAGTTATGGCCATGAGAAGTTGGAGACCCCAGGTTTGGGTAATGGACCCAAGTTTGTTTGATGGGTAATAGTATGAGTTATGATATATTTTCAGATAATACTATTCTATATGGATAGTACATTTCATGCCATTTCTGGTGGTATGTAGAACGTCACATAACTCCTCACGGTTTGAGAGTTATGGCCTTATGACGTTGGAGGACCCTCATGTGTCATCTAGAAGCCCCAAAAGGTCAAAGTAATCAAAGTGGTTTAAGAGATTTTAAAAGGTAAATAATAAATTGAATTGATGAGTGTATTACAATTCAAAGTGAATACAAAATAAATTATTTTAATAATAATTTTAATGGAGAAATTAGAAGTGGACCCAACCCTAAAATAAGGAAAGTAGGGCCAAGTGACCTAGAAGATGTTTTTAAGGAAGCTACTTGGAGAGTATAAATAAGAGGAAAGGTTCTCTCATTTGAATCACACTTGATAATATTGAATATCTATAGGTTTCTGAGGTATACAAATGATATCTAAGCCGAAATTCTGAGGAAAGTGAAGAAAAGAAGGCCAAAATGCAAGGAAGGATAAATTCTTTTAATGGTGTTTTCTAAGGTATGTTATTTTCAGGTCATCTCACCATTTTCGCTATACATTTTTTTCTATAATGATTCAGATCTTGAAATTGATCTGAAAATGATAAAACATATCCAAGTACCTATGGTTAAAAATTAAGCTTGTGGGTCGTTGTATTTTGGGAGATACACTCTGTGGAAAATAGGGTTTGTGGCAAGTCCTGAAACTAGTCAAAATCAGGTGTTTCGGGTAAAAACGTCATAACTTCTTCATAATAGATCCAAATTCAGTGAGACCACATGTGTTGGTTAGGGTACAGTCTTTAGTATGTTTTTTAATAGTTTCAGATCATTTCATAAAATATTTTGTGTGGGGCACGCTCTACAAGGTCGCTCTCTAGAATAAGTCAGAATTCAGCATGGTATGTCATTTTTGCTATAACTCCTTTTCTGAGAGGTTCCAAGTAGTGCCACTTGGAGAAATTGCATAAAACACATTGAATAATATTGTGTATTAGTTTCAGATATATATACATTACAGGTTCAAATTTATGATTACTTCAAGTTAGGGTTGTTGACTAATCCAAAACTAGGCATGTGAGACTAAGGAAAAGTTTGATGAAAATGCTAGTCTCTTGTTTTCAAAGTTAAGGAAGGTTTGCAAGAATGTGATCATATACACCAAGTCTATTACAGAGCTACAAATAATATTTGGATGATGAAATTGATGAGGGATTTTGGTTGAGGTACATGTTGAGTACATGGTTGAGACAAGTAGTTGATGAGTTGGCGCACATACATGAGGTGTATAGTTGATCATGTTGGTACATATTGATGAGTCATAGTTGATGAGTAGTTGACACATGATTGGTACATACTTGGTAAATGGTTGGATGCACTTGTTTATGGTACAGGTTGATTACAGGTTGGTGCATGGTTGATGCACTTGTTTATGGTACAG